>JAZHYW010038346.1:0-83998 GCA_037355805.1 Ixodes ricinus
TGATTTTAAAGCATAGAACTTGCCCGTTTGTTTAATAACTCTAGTACAGCATTATCTATGAGTTCTGAGGCGCTACTATCAGTGGACAGTAACCTGGTATGATCGGCACAAATAATCAACTTCGTTTATCTGCTTACGTTGACAATGTCCTTTATATAAAGATTTAATAGAAAGGCTCCTGGATACTCCCTTGAGAAACGTCTGATTCAATTGCTTTCAATATAATGACCGTTTATATGAACATATTTCTTAGGAAAAGACAAGTACGAACTGATAAGCAGTGACCATTGACTACGACATCTCTACATATCTATTTTTTTAATCAGCAAATTTTGATCAAGATAGTCAAAGGCTTTTGTAAAATTATGAATGAACCAAGGGTTAGCTTTTTTATTTTCAAAATGTCTTAGAATATTTGTCTTGTGCAAGAAGTGCACATTAAGTTTTTTTTTTATGAAATCCTAATTGAGACGAATTTAAGTTATGGCGATCTGAGAATGCTTTCATTCGAAGAAGTATTTTTTCAAGACCTTTAGAACACACTGGCAAGATTGAAACAGGTGTGTACTTATTACCTTTCTTATAAAAAAACTCTTACTTTTGCCAGCTGCGTTCGTTTGGGAAACACAACATTTAGCAGGCAGAGGTTGAAAGTATGCGTCAAGCAAGGGAAACAAGGTCAATAACATATTTCCCGGGTTTCATCTGTATGTCATCGGAGTCACAACGTTAAATATTTTTAATGAATTAAAGACGGACAGTACCTCGGTATCAATAATCGAGGTAAAAAACACCAAAGGATAGTTTTGAAAGTTTATAAATTTGCAAGAATGTGGGACTTTTCCTACCTAAAGACCGACGACGAATTCGCTCTTTCCACTTTTCCCCCGCTTCCTCCTCTCCCCCATGTACCCTGTCCACCGTTCCGCAGGTTGAGGAGGATCTTGTGCCTTGCAGAATCTCGTGTCTGGTCGTCGGCCTTTAAGCTAGGAAAATATTCATTGAACGGGATCGCTAATTTTTGATCTCTGACTTCCTGACCACTCTGTTTTATTTTTTCTAGGTGCTTTGGAGACGATGTGCGGTTTAAAACAGACTAGTTCTCTCCATAGAGCATCGGATATTTGGCCACAAACCAGATAAAAATTGCAGAAATATTTTTATCGAGCGTTTTGAAGTTCTTTCTTTTGTTGGTTTCGATAACGTTTAAGGACGATAAGCTTCTAAATCTCTTGTTTTTACAAATATATTATATAACGTGCTTTCCGTGGGTATGTTGTCAGTAATTCTTTCGTGATCCATGGTTTACAAGCTTTTCCAGAAGCGCCTATTAATGTAGAGGGAAACAAGTTGCATAAAGTTCTTTAAAAGTTAGTCAAGAACATTTATAAGCCTTATCATCATCCGCTTTTTGAAGAACATGAGTCCAGTTCAAATGAGATCATTGAAGTCTAAAGTCGGGTTAGTTATGTGGAGTTATGTTCTAATTAGTTTATCGGCCACAAAATATTTTTTTATACTGAAATATATACCCAAGTGATCGCGTATGTCAGCTATTACGATGCCAGATTTAGTTTTGTGAACTTTTGAACGTCAGTTTATTATTAAAACCGATGGTTCTTGGTCAGCGCAGAACAATAAAGGCGCTCATTAATTGCGAAATTGGTCATGTTTACACGTCATTTGACCTAGTCATGGTGTATTACGAACGTATTGGTTATTAATGTTATTTTAATGCCTTCCATACATACTGTATTAAAGACGTTATAATATCTAGAAATCAATGACTTCAGCGGTCTTTTTTACTGTTTTTTATTTCTCAAACTCACAATTCGCTCGTTTTGTTTTTTAGTGTTTTCATCTTACCATTTCAAACGGTCGCAGAATACAAAATGTTTTCATACCGCTTTTTCCTGTCGTTTCTAAGATGGCATGCAACAACCGTCATCAAAGGTTCCCATAGCCTTTTCTTACTGACTTTTCTAAGCCAGTTGGTTCATTGCAAACGAAAAAAAAAAAAACAAAAACAGCGCCGAAAAACACAGGGGCAGAGACGAGGGGAAACAGGACATGCACGCTTAAAACTAATTTAGGGCGATGCACAGCTTTTTGCACTTTCACTCATGCACAGATATGGACGCCCTTCCGAAGGCTCCTTGAGATCTGCTTTGTGCCTGGAAACAACAGACGCTCTCAAGGAGGTGCAATTGGGATGATTGTCGGTTGCGTACATTGCCGGAGAAATTGGCGATATTATTTTTTTCTTCTTTTTTTCCTTTGTTGTGGGTGCAGTTGCCATTTATTTTTAAGGGCTCTCTAAGAATGATCAACGGAATATGATTCTATATTTAAATGTGCGCAGCACTCAGATGGCAAAAGCAAGTTTCAAGGAAGCCGGAAAAGCCTGTACGCGATCTTCCACAAAGGAAGAGATGTTGGTGTTAAATAATCTCTTGATATTTTTTGTTGTGACAATCCGTTGTGATGCTGACTTTTGGTTCACCCTCAAATGAAATTGATGCTAGGATTTTGCCATATATTTTACGTGAACGGGCGAAACGATGCGCGTGTTAAAATGAATCGTATAATTAATTTTACTGCGTTTTAGTGGTAAGAGCAGTGGAAATATTTTGAAAAAAAAATAAATTGATGCCGTAGTTGGTTGAACATCCTTAAAATATTAGCGCAAAAGACGAAGGACAAGGTAAGACAGGACAGGAGAAGAGCTGTAAAATATTTGGCTTCTACCTTTATTCGTCGAGTAACTTTATCCGTTCAGCATGAATGAAATACGTTCTACAAGATAGTCAAAATGTGAACCGATTTCGTTACTCATTTACAAAAAAATAAAGCTATTTTTAAACTAATAGGATTATTATGGTTGTGCTGACTGCCGGTGTAGAGCGATTTTTGTTTAGTTAAATGTTTTCTGCACAGGCAAAGAGTCACATTCGACTGGCAGTCAACACTTCAATAAGCCACAGAATATATAGGAAGATGTTTTGCCAGCGCTATCTCGTATTTTTTTACTTGTGAAGTCATGGCAAGGATATTTCGTAATACCTCCGATCGCAGGGTCACAATTTCTCAGTTGAGTGCGGGCAATCTAAATCTGTTTACGATAAAAGCTTTCAGAGTATACCGTTTATACCGCGTGTTCATCAATGCCACAAAACAAAAATAAATTGCCACCGACCAAAACATAAAAAAACAATCTTACTAAAGACGGCCAGCGAGGTAGCCTTTTCGTAAATGGCCAACTGCAGCCGCCTTTTTTTGTATCGCTCAATGTTATTTTGGAAAGATGTCTCTCAGAGCGGTGGAAGCTACGAGCCCGTTGAAGCGGTCATTCAAAGCGCGTAACTCCCATCGCAACCAGAGTGCAGAGTATAGCACAAGTTCCGTGACCTTTGGAAGGGTAGCAGTACGTGTCCAGTTTCAAGGATTTGTCTACCCAAGGATCTAACTGATGGTTGATAGCCGCCACAGTGTGCTGCTCTCCCTGAAGGAGTCTCTTGTTCTGAAGCATCAGTGAACATACACGTAGAATTAACGGGGTAACAGGTTTTGTGAGTAGGTCTAAACATAAGCCGTTTGTAGATGGTTGAGCGCGTTGGTTTCTAATTTGCGATAAGGAAAGAGGGACATTGAAGACAAACAGACAAGACAGGCTTGTCTGTTTGTCTTCAATGTCCCTCTTTCCTTATCGTAAAATAAACCGTTTGCTTATTGTTTTTGTAGTTTAATGCTTTGCATACTGCATCGCCAGTGGGGAATATTTGTAAATGCTAGAATCCAAGAAGCAAACACACGACAAAGAATCTTGGAACTTTGCCCAGTCACACATTTGCTTTGCGCGAGACGCTACAGCCCGTTTTCTTATGTCGCTTGCGGATATGAACATAAAGCCCTCAGATTATTCGCATACTAGGTCTGTAGTAAGGGACTTGGCTATACGTCTGAACAAAATATGTATTATCAGTTTACCGGCATAATAAAAAAAATCAGGAAGTAAGAAATAGTGTAGTGTGAACCCTAGACTCGACCAGTCATGCTAGCAAGCCATGCTGGTTTTGGTAAAAAATGGCGTGAGCGAATGCATAATGCACACAGATTAAGCAGCAATTTTCATACAAAGGATGTGAGATACATTGAAAGCGCTAGGAAACCTAATAGCTTTATTGCATCGCTGTGAATAATATAAAACGTATACTAGAGATTTTACTAACGTAATGTCTTCTGCACGTGTCCCTCCAGGCAAAGTTCGCTTCACGGACGAAGTGGAGTGCGTCCGGAGGGAGGCCCAAAAGCTGCGCGCCCAAGGGGTCAAGGTCATCATCGCTATGGGACACTCCGGTCTGCCCAAGGACAAGGAGATTGCCAAGGCTGTGCCGGAGGTCAGCCTCGTGGTGGGTGGACACACGCACACTTTCCTCTACTCCGGGCCCACCACTGGAGGTGAGTAGAGCCTTCTGGCGTGGTACGTCAGCAGAATGCACTCATTCACCATACCACGTCCATCTGAACAGTATGTTTCTTTTAATGCGAAAGCCGTAACTGTCCCATGGAGCGAACCGACGTCATCAGCTTTGAAACAACGCCAAACGTTGGCCAAACAGCACCTAAAACCCCCTTCCAGAGTGAAGCCGATTTCTTATGGATTATGCTCCCATTGGCTGGCGTAATCAAGGAACGAGCCTCCCATTAGGTATCGTGCGGCTAAGTCCAAAAAAAGCCACCAGAGAAGCCCTCTCCATGGCGGCGCAGCGCACGTAGCGGCCCGGCCACCGGTAACAGGGAGCGGGAGCGGTGGCAGCAGAGCTGGCAGAGCCCGCCCGGGCAAACTCCGGAGAGGCATCACGGCCGAGCTCAACGTGGTGCGGCCACTTCACGAGAGCGCGCGCTCGGCCGTCGGCCGGTAAAACGTGGCCGTCCACGCCACTATGCTGCAGACGAACTAAGGGAGCGGAAGCACGACATTCGTGCTTCGCATTCACAACTCATAAGAAGTGCTTAGGTTTCCCCGGACTTTTTTAGCCCGAACATATTTTTCCAAGACAATCCCTGAAATCTAATGCGGTCTGTGTAAGTGAGTATACGGCAGAGAGACAATATAAGGAGCTAATCGTCCGGGTAATTAAAATAATTTCCTAAAATTCGTGCATTAACTTTTATTTAATAGTTAGATGGGCCACGTTGCAATTGGAGTATTGGCGCTAGTTATGTCTATAGGCTAAAGCAACTTAAACCATTTAGAAGTGCCATCGTGCTTCGAGAGAATCGTCGATGAATTCCCTCCCTTTCCCTTTCTACGACCATGCATAGGAACTTGACGAAATTTGTTTTGGTATTGATCAATATCTTGGCCGCTCACAGTCGGTGGATCCACCAAGGACGCGCTTCCGAGGTCTCGTACGCACTGACTAGAAGGTTTTTGCCGTTCAAAAGCACTTTGCTTTGAAATCGATATTTTTTTTACGCTGCAGCACAAGGAATGTAACGCGTTTCGCGTGGTAAACGGTGAAACCGATCTTGTTTTGTCCCCTATTTCGACTAGCCAGCAAGCCTTGCAAGGTTGCTAAAGTCATCAATTGCAGGCTTAGCCACAACAAAAAAAATGTTACAACGAAATTACTATGCCATGCACTATTTTTTGCTAGCTGAGAAACGCAAGAAAAGCAATTAAGGGCGAATTATGTAAAAAAGAAACGATCTCCTACAGGAATGTGCTAATAAAGTCGATGTGTTTAATGCATGCCATTGAAGTCGGAATGTGGGGAGGCAAAACATGGCAGAATAAAAGTACAGTGCAGCCTGTGAATTTTGAAAATAACTGTACCACTCTTACATAACAAAACCGCCAGGGAAACAGCTTGCATAAAAACATCGGCGCTTTAAAAACAGACCAACAAATCCTGTTATTTGTGTAGAACTTTTAATTTTGCTACATATATCGTTGTTTAAGGGAGGGGGTGGCAACCTGTCTTCTCCTCTTCCACCCGCTTGTCTTCATAGACCTGAAAGGTATTGATCTTATATGCCTATATTTAAAGGAGCAACTTCAAAGGAACAAAAGCGTTTCGATTATGACGTGCGTGCCAATCGGTCATGAAAATGTATTTATGTTGTGCTCTATCTTGGTTGATGTGGGGCAGGTAAATTCATTTCATCTCGATTCTAACACAAAAACGTGTTATTATTCGGAACTTGACATGCGTTTAATATAGATGTACAGACAAAAAGAAAGCAAAACAACTTGATGACCAAAGTGCCTAAGGCTTCTGATAAAATCAATGCTTTTAATGACCTTTTCACCTCTTTCTTTCGCATCCACCCCGCCAGACCATTAAATACTTGGAAACCGCGCGTTCATTTTTGTTAATGGTGTGATATTTTCGTGGGTGTAATTTGAAGGTGCCACTCGATGTACAAACCGACATTTTTGAACTGCATACTGTAATGACATGTGTTGAGTCCTAGCTTGGGTCACACATTGATCTTCACTAAATTCAACTTTTATAATTTCTTATTTTTATATTGAGCTTTATTGATAATAGTACTCAAAAATCTTTACTGAGAGTTAGATGAATGACGTTTGACTCGGCATGCTCTGAGCTTAGAGGCGACCTTAAATGAACCCGAAGCCTCATGTCGGCGATGCTTTTAGAAATGTGCCTTCAATTGAGAGTATATTATAACAAGTTCAAGTTACAAAATACTTTTATGTGAAATATGTCTTAGTTGAGCCCACAAGAAACGTTGAGGTAGAGGTTGACACGACTAGAGTTTGCCTTTTTTCTGCTTGTCCAAGAATACCACAAAATATATCTACCAAAACAACGGACATGAAGAGAAGCACGCAATCGCGCAGTCTTTCGATCATCGAAGTGATACCGCTTCCGGAGTTTCTTAATGCTCTTCTGACGAAAAAGAAAGAATAGAAAAATAAAAGCAGGTATGCTTTAGTGCTAAAGTTTACAGCAGCGCCATGGCGGGCTCTGCAGCTTTGGCGGCAATTTTAGCTTTCCGCTAACCTCGTTTCCCTGCCCGGATTTTTAGTATTGCCTTCATGTGCTACAGTCAACAATAAATATTCGTAATTTTCTTTGTCTTGCTGAGCATCTGGTTAATATTTCGCACAAAAACATGAGCATGCTTTTAACAAGAAAGCCGAAATAAAATATTATATGAGGAGATTGAGACAAATAGAGCAATTCAAAACCTTTATGGTCAAGGTCAGGATAAAGACGACGGGGAGGTCTCCCAGTTTCCTGCCTCTTGCACGAGCTTCCTTCCTTTGATAAGACTTGGGCGCTCCGTGAGGTTCGGGCGTGGACGCGCTGCTAAAGCATAACGGAAGACAGTGCAAAGTTTGAAATAAAAATAAGAGCATGAAGATTATTTGGTCGGCTAGTTGGTAGAACAGATTATGAATCAGGCAGCGCAATACGGCAAGGAAAAAGTAGAAGAGGGAGACAGGACAAAGCGCTGCAATGAACTGACGTTTAATGCTACAGGAAGAGAAAGATGAAAAAAACTGAAGACTGCTATTAAAGAAAAAAAAGAAAAGGAGGAGACCAAACGTCAGCTACACCTGCTGTAGGTTATTTGCTGATGTGGCAAACGCTCCGGTGAAGAAGGCAAAAGTCTTCCAGTCCAACAAGAAACCCCCCCCCCCCGCCAGTGTCGAGAAAACAAGGCCAGTAGTAATGCCGTACTTGCACAGAATGTCCCATAATTAAAAAAAAAAAAAACAACGTCGCAAGCCGCTATTTTTAGCACCACAAAAAATGAGCCAAATTCGCCCTAGAGTGAATGCGCATGCTGAGGGTACCACAAAACACAAGTGCGCCAAGAAGCATGGAAACAAATTCCGTCCATGCGCTTCGGGCGTCGTACATAAGATACCTCTCTCGTGTGGCAAGAGCTACAAAGGCCAAACGGGCAGATGCCTCAATGACCGACTCTGGAAGCATGATTACTCCTTGAAGGCTACAGTGGGCGGAAATCTTCCACTCCATTGCAGGGAGTGCACGTGCATACCATTATTCGGCGAGACCAACATCTTGGGGAAGAACAAAGACAAATTGACCCGCGAGGTATTGGAGGCCTTCTACATCCTCCGTGAGGACAGGAATTGTATTAGCGCAGAATCCGTGACGCTGTCAAATAAGGAAAGGGAATTTCTTGAACAAACAATGAAGGGCCCACGCGAGCCTGGATGAACGAGCCACTATCATTCACGGGGCTGGTGGTAGATGCACGAGTCCGCGGAGGATTATTGGGTTTTTTCTTTCTCTTCCTTTCTTGTCAGTAAACGTAGTTGTGAGTAGCGCTCTTTTCTGTCCTGTCCTTCTTCTCTCTACCTTGTGCGCTAAATACCTCAATATATCGTGAGTATGGATTTTTTCTGGCTTTCTCGTAGGATCGGTTTGTGAATAAGCTCTGCTACCTGTTGCGGATGGCGAAGACAAGGCAGACGGGTCATACTCTAATACGCCTACGGTACCCTTGGCCCTTTATGGCCTGATGACGTCAGGGCCGCGAAGGATTTGCCAGATCTCCCGAGATACATCGCGCTCTTCAATAGCCGATTTTGAAGCGCTCGCCTAAATCCCGTCGTTTATAACAAAAAATATTGCCATTCGGTTAAAATACAAGCATGCAATTATCAATTACAGGTTTAGCTGATCCTATTCGACTTATTTCTTGATGTTTTCTGTATACTTTACGTTTCGATTCAGTATTCACTTAAAGCGTGGAATCGGGATAAAATGTTCAAATACAAACTCAAGGAAAATATGAAGTAATAATAAGCACCGATTAAAATCCCGGAATATAATACCGACGTAAATGTTTTTTTTTTGTAAAACAACCCTTGATTATAATTCGTTTCCCCAGAACATTGCAACGATCAACTGTCCTGATGAATTGGCGAGTGTTATTTTCAATATTTGGGATAAAGAGTGTTAGATGTTTTGTTTCTTTTTATGGTCATAGTAAGTGAGAGCAAGTGTTGACTGTTATGATTTAATTTTGACACTATTAGAGTGAAATATATTTTCATTATTGTTTCATTTTATTCTCTTTTAACTGTAGATTCGTTCTAGGACTAATCAGCTGTATTATTGTAGTCATTTTTTTGCTTTGTATTGTATATTGATTATGAACTTGCATCCCACACTTGTCACAACCTCGCAACAGCGTTCATAAATAAAGAAATATCACAAATACACTTGGGAGAATATATCTGAAACTTAGGCGTCTTCGAAAGTTAAGCTAAGCCGGAGCTCCGCTTCTTTCTCCGTAGCAGCATGAGTTAGCCCAATAGCGTGGCCATATTGCGGGCCGTGGCCCCGACAAGGCTGCACATGGAAGTGAGCCCTCGCTCTTTTCCCGGCCCAGGCAAGATCTCGGGCAACGCGCCCCAGGGTCCGTACCCGGTGGTGGTGGAGCGGGCCGACGGCACGCGCTGCCTCGTGGTCCAGGACTTCTGGCTGGGCAAGTACATGGGCTACATCAACGTCACCTGGGACGAGCGGGGAGAGCCGCTGCGCTGGGAAGGGCAGCCCCTGCTTCTCGACAACACCATCAGGCAGGGTGAGAATTCATCCGAAACACGACACATCATGGCCCACTTTCTGGGATATTCCGTGGAAGAAAAGTATTTAGAGAAAATATCAAAATTTTAGTTGATTTGCGTTCTATGATAACCATGCAATTGCACTCCTGGGGAATACTAGGATCTTTTGTCAAGAAAAGCAGAAATGGATAATTTTGTGAATCTGGCCCATATATTCGATGGCAAAAAAATTGTAGAGCCGTGGAATTAAAAGTATACGTGTCCAAAAGTGTGATAACTGCATATTGATATTCTACGACTGTCATTTAAAATATTCCCGAGACGCATTGCGATGTTTGTTGTTCAGTTGAAACTTTTATTTTAGTGCATGCGTTCAGGCATTGATGCCCAAGAAAGTTTGGTGTAATTATTCGAGACTCCAGCAGCGTGCATTGACTTCCCTTCTATCTGCTTCACGATTCTGCCACGAGGCGTCTCGAGTTTTCGCTGCATACTTCTAGAGAGCCTAGATTGAAATGAGGTCCCATTTCAAACCACGGGAAGCGTTTGCAATAGAATGGTGGACGCCTTGCGCGGTAATTGGTTGGAAGTACGCATGCGCTGCATTTCCGCGTGGCGAGGAGGAAAGCAGGTGAAAAGGCGGAGACGTTAGCAGACGGTCGTTCCTTTCGCCGCCTCCTCGCAGCTCGCTTTGCAAACACGGCCCATAAACATAGACCAAGTGGCGCCCATCGAGCAGTTGGAAACTCTCTGTAATACAGGTATACTTCTATAAGCGGTATCTTCCTGCTTCTCACCTTCACGTCTTTTCCACTGGGTGGCGTCGCGCCTCCTGCGGAGTGGGAAATAACGAAGGATTTCTTTTGAATTTTTTTATTTGTTTTACATCCAAGTTAAGCCTTTTTTTGTACTTCGTGTCTTCATATACTAAAAATTATTAATAAATCAATTAATAATAATTGATAATTGATAATAATCTGCATCTTCCAAAGAGGCAGATTTCTGTCTGCCCGAACATGGCGACATTTTGTTACCCACTGTAGATGAGCAATTTAGCCTGTGCAGTACAGCCGCTAGCCCGGGGTCTTTAACGTGCACCGCGCAGTAGTGATACTCGACCGCACGCCGGTACGATGCTCATCCAGGTCGAAACGGGCAGGGGTGGAGAGTGAACCTCACCGTCTTCTGTTGATTTCGCTAAATTTAGGGAATGACATACGTGTAGTAATGCAGAGAGAGAAGGAGAGGAGATGGGAGCGCCCGGGGACATCGGGTCACCGAGCTCTTCTCGGACACCGGCGTTCGGCTTTCGAATGCTTTCAAACATTGATTAGAAAAAAGGCAGCTAGCTTTGCGTCCACCCACTATGTCTTCCGAAGAAAGAGCTCGCTGTTTGGACGCCCCGCGCTCTCTCATTTCCTCCTCTACCCCAATTTCTACCCGCATAGTCTCCGTTTTTGAGTAGCCAACGAGCCAGTGACGTTTTTTTTACCCGTGGTCCATGATCAAAAGGGTAAGGTTGTTCACTGACGACATATTACCTGATACAAAAACAAAACAAGAAACATCGCCTTTTATGGCATTCACAATACAATTGAGCCTACATTCAGTGTTTTGTTTTCATAAGTATTGAGGCATATGTTTCGGCTAGAATATGGGATCATGTTTCTCACTGGAGCGTAAAGAACGTCAAGGATTAGAGAAAGAATTCCGTGGCAAACAGGCTAATAAATGATCGGGCCGGCATTTTATTATTTCCAAATCAAATGATCAGTTCGATTTAAAAAACCGGGAAGACAAAACTAGCAAAACTATACATTAGTGCAACTAATTCATATATTCTAAAGAAATCCTGAAATAATTGATCTGCCCATTTCAGCTTTTTTTTTTTGTTGTTTCCTGGTTTGTTCCTGAACTTGCCTTTACCGAATTCTAGGAAAACATCGCGTCAGGGTTACTGACAACGTTAATGTTACACAAAATGTGCTGCTAGAGCAAAAGTGAGCTGGGCGTGGTTAATGGTATAACCAAAATGTCACGAAACATTTGATGGCGTAAAAGCTTTCATTACATGTTGTATGTTGTTGCAATTAATTAAACTAAATAATTAAAATCTTTCTCGAGTATAGATGTCCTTCTACCGAAGTGGCATCTGAATTAAAATGTTTGATACGCAGCTTGCATTCACCGAATCTTATTTTGGTTTGGGTTTTATTTGGAAACGGTGACCAATTTCTCCCGTAAAAAAAAAAAAAAGAAGAAAAGAAAGAGAAAACTTGGGAGTCTTTAATTTAATTTTAATTTTGGAAGATGCACTTTACCGAGATATTGCGTCTAAAATGTACAATTCGGTCACTGCTAAAGCCTTAGATCTCTTAAGTTGCGGGGCAAACTTCGGTCTCACTTTGATATTCCTGCCCACGTTGCTTCGGTGTCGGGTGTTCCAACCCTTGGTGCTGCATCGCTGTGTGGCGCCGTCTGCACTGATCGACCGTGTAGGCATGTAAAAGCGTGATTCTCACTAAAAAAAAAAATCAATTTCGAAACGGGCTTGCCCTTAAATATTTTGAAAGTTTGCACCGCCCTCCCCAAGTTGGGAGAACCACGCTCGTTTCCAAGCACTTTTATTGGCAGAATATGGCGCGTGATCCAGTTCATTCCGCTGTTGCCTCGCCATGTCCCCGTCTACACGCTGCTTTACCCCGTCAGACATGGACGCAATCTTGTCTATAGGAGCGTCCCTCTTGACCAGGGGGCGTAAGCGCATCTACGAAACGCGATCATCGTAATGCTGGCAATCTCCCAAAGCCAGGCCAGGACGCGACCGCGCTGTGGCGTCCGATGAGGCACGAGTCACGGTCGAATACGAGCGTGTACCAGCGTCTCTCCCCGCGCTTTGACCAAGCGTTTGAAAAAAAAAAAACAAGAAAGTTCAACGAAACAAAAGTGCAGTTTGAGGCTTCAGCGTCCTTGAGCCGATAAAATATTTGTTTCGACTCCTCTGCGCTTGTTTTGATATAGGCTTCGTAAGCCATCTTGGGCACCTTAATCACACAAAACAGAAACGCGACATAAATACATATTCGATGTTGCACTCCAGAATTCGAAATTTGACAGCTACGGTTCTACGAACGTTCGCGAGATTCATTAAGATATGCGAAAGCGTAACGATGAAATCTGGGCAGGCTTGTTAGAGTCACTGTGTCTCAGCTAAGACTGCGAAAGAAAGCAGCTCAAAGCCATTCCATGAGCGGAGTGGCACGTGAAGTCGAGTCTCGAGCGCTTGCGGCCCCAGGCTCGGCATGCTTTCTTTCATGCACAGTCTAAGCTGAAGACTGTTTCACACGAGACCGCTTTCTTACGTTACGTTGTAAGTCACCAAAATATTCGTTTCTCGAAGGTCGCGTCCCGGGCTATCTGCTGAATTTAATGAATTCAAGAACAACTTCGTTCACCTAGCTAGGGACAGTTTTTACAGTAATGCCTTTATTTACTGTAAACGACTTAATTTTCGCGGGCTCAAATTTTCGCGAATCGGGCCAAAGCTGAAAATTTGAAATTATTCGCGGGTTCTAATTTTCGCGAATCGAGTGTAGCTTCTGTAGCGTTCACATATTGCCCGAATTCTTCGCGGGGCGTATTTTTCGCGTTTGTAAGCGATTTCGCGAAATTCGCGAAAATTAGGTCCTCGCGAAAATTTTGTTGTTTACAGTATATAAAAAGTGGGATTGAGAAATCTTTATTTCTGAGCCATGATACTGAGGTGAAATTTGAGCTTTTTTGTTGTGACTGAATAACAGTGGAAGCTGCGATGGAGACGTATAACTATTAAGCCCATGAAGTATGTTTTAGATTTGATATCGCCAAGTTTAACTTATTAATTTAACATCTGCTTATTACAAGGAGCCTTCCCTAAGCGAATGCAGCTGGAAAGGTTACAGTCTTTTATAAAAAAAAAGAACCAAAACGACATGGGAAACTTGAAACCTGTATATATATTAACTGTGTTTTTTTTCAAAGGGACTGGAAAATTTAATTTTTTCCAGAATGTCTAATTTCTGCGATGGGCATTCTACACGTAATGCATCACAATTTGGTTTACGGAGAAACATCGGTCAATAAATCACGCTCAATCGGAACAGAAATAATTCATTTTAAACTCGTTTGAAAACAAAACATTAACTCTAGGCATCTTGGTAGATTTAACGAAAGCCTTCGATTACTCAAATCATGATCTATTATGAAAGAAACTTTATAGGTATTGTTTTCGTGGAAAAGATTAGCTGCTTTTGATGTCGTATTTACGCAGTCGAAAACAATTTGTGCAACTAGAGTTTATTGTTCTGATAGAAAACTAATTTAACTGGTGTGCAACAAGAAAGCACTATTGGTCTGTTTTTGTTTAATATATATTTGAACGTACTACTGGGATGAGTTGAGCTAGTTGGTTGTGATAGATTGCGGGGGAACCAGCTGAACAATGAAAGAAGAAACAGCGATAGGGTGTCTTTTCTGTTTCTCCTTTCATTGTTCAGCTGGTTCCACCCGCAAAATATTTGAACGATATCATAAGCATAGATAAAACTGCAAAACTTGTTATTCATGCAGATGACACCACATTATTTTTTCATGTAAATAACCTTCCGAACTAATTACAAATGCGAACGAACCCCTTCTAGATCTTGAAAAATAAGCGACATATATATAATACCTTAAAAATAAACACGTAAACCATAAGCCTCCCCAAGAACAAAAGTATTTGTATCGATAAAGATATCAGGTTGCGCAACTCAAAATTGGAAATACCGTAAAATCCCGAGAAGTGCCCCACCCCCAAAAGGTAATCCACCCCTATTTTTGGCTTTGTTTGCTATTCCCTTTTAAACTCCGGCAGATAGGCCACTCCTAGCAATCGCAGTGTTCGAATCAATGATGACCTTGGCGTAAATGCGTCTGGTTAGCTATGGCGGGATACAAGCGAACATTGCTGACTGTCAATTACAGTCATCTTTGCTTTATTGCTCCTCGCCGCAGTAACATGTTTAACAGACACATAATCTAGCAATAGCATTTGTTAAACTTTTTTATGGCATACCGAAAGTTAGCTTACTACTTATTTTCACCCGATTTACTCTCGATTTTAGGTGAGCAATTTCCAGGGATATTACGGTCGTCAACGTCTTTAAAACGCTTGGCACGTTATTCACAGAACGGGGGACTTGCTACGACCATAGAAACTACGTCGCGTCGAAATTATCAAGCATCGTAAACTTAACCTATATACACCTTCACTTTAGTACCTACTACAGTGAAACTTCTTCTATACAGCACACTATTTTATTTGCACCTAAATTACTGTCATTAAAAGGCCTCTGACACGCCAAAAAAATAATTTTTTTTCATGCTAGGCGTTGAAATGGCATATCAGGACATCACGAAAAAATTGTTTCACTATAGAGTTGCGTAGTTTTTTTATAAAAAATAGAAATACGAGGCCCAATTCAAAGTTCCCGCCGTGCACTGTGACGTAACAGTGTACCGCAAGGTGTCGGGGCGGTCAGAAGGTAGGCATCGCCGGAAGTCACGTGAGTTGTATCCCTCCTCGTGCTTACCGCGAGCGCGTGTAATATTTTTTTAAATATTTTTGTTATTCTCCGCACCTCCACGAGCGATCGAAGCAGACAAGGTTTCTTTTATTTGCCTTTCATCGCTTAATGTTGCTGTAAAGGTAGAAGAAGCGGAGTCAGTGAATTGACGTGACCAACTACAATGCCTAGAAGGTACTGTGTGAGGGACTGTCCCGGTATTTCAGCAACTGAAGAAGAGATCACACTACATGCATTTCCGAGAGACATACATCGGCCGCATGTGCACCTAGTAAACAAGTTCTACTCATGTTCTAGACAAAATACATACTTTGTGCTCGACGTTTACTTGTACTTTGTAGACAAACCAGTTCGTATTCTTTAGACGGCAGGCATTTTTAGCCTGGAGAGTATCCGATGATTCAACGACCTCGGTGTCTGAACCTTCAGCAATGCGATCGGGCGTGTCGTATGCTAGCAATCCTAATTTCTGCCAGCGTTCTAAAATTTTTTTTTCAAAACTTGATAGCTTGTTTTGCGCCCAGTATAGCTCTGTATGATCGGACTGACGGCATGCACTCGTACACCGGCTTGTACTCGCAACGCTTTCATCATTGACCTCCATCACGTCGATCCACTGACTCTTCGTCTTCAAAATTTACAGCACGCAAACTAACCAATGGTGCAGCGGTAAAGAGCTAGTGGAACTGAAACTTCGTTTTCTACGATCGCTCGTACGAAAAGCAGAATAAAAAAAAAATCTTAGGCACGGTCGCGGAGAGCACGAGGAGTGAAACTCACGTGACTTCCGGTGAACTCACGTTTAGTGACGTAGGTCGATGCCTCCCTTCTGACCGCCCCGACACCTTGCGGTGCACTGTTACGTCACAGTGCACGGCGGGAACTTTGAATTAAACCTCGTATTTCTATTTTTTATAAAAAAATCTACGCAACTCTTCTCAGTGCGCCGCCACTGAATTGACGTCTCCAGTATGGGCGAAAACATTGTTTTGCCTTTGCCACGCCAATGAGGCCATTTGGATATAAGTAACCTGCACTTTCTCATTTTGCCCTTTTATTTTTACTATTTGCAGGCTGAACGCTGATTATTTTCTCGCCCATACCGATCGCCTATTAGGTGGCTGGGACGAGTACCGAAAGGTTATAGTGAAACAATTTTTTCTGATGTCCTGATATGCCATTTCAAGCCTAGCGAAAACTTTTTTGCCGTTTAAGTGTGGGGAAATACCACTATCAAAACGTACAAAAAGTTTACGCATAGAAAACATGCTATGAAATATAGTACACGTTTCATATGACCACCCCTCTGCTGCACTGTTTCAGAATATTGAATAATGTACATTCACAACATGTATACCTATCGTTCAAGCTTGGGCTATAAGCTCGAAATAATAAATCATGCGTATTTTCTTGTTCGATTAGCGTGTTTATATAGAAAAACGGACACTTATTTCAGGCGTAGCACTGATATTTGGAACATTTATTCGAACAAAACAAGCTACGGAGAACAAATGATAAATCGTGAATTTCGAGAATTTTCAAATTATTAAAAATTGCACTATACGAATTGGATTAACATCCATAAGACATTTGAGGTTATACTTTTTTGATGCGAATATGACTCACTAAAATTGCAAAGCGTTTACACTCATTATTCGTGCTGTTTCATTCAGCTGTATATCTTTGCTTCTGTTCAAATCAGTTGTACAATGATGTGTTTTCGTTTTTGTTTTTGTGCCGAGTGCCTTTGCGTATTGTGTGCAGTGTACTGTATGCCTTAATTCGTGATACGTATCTAATTGTATAATTTTCTAGGGAGGAGGGAAGTCGTCAAGCAGATTTTTCACCTTTTTTCAGCCTCTCTTATTTCTCAGACGCGAAATAAAAGTATTAACTGGTCGCCACGCTTCATGTGAAGCAGATATGTCCCAGTTACTTGCGCGAAAGCAGCCGTAATCTTCCCTAAATTGACATAGCGTAGAAAAACGGGGCGGTGAGAGCCAGCCTTAAAGCCTGAATGGATACTGAACCGATATTTTGGGGTGAAAATTGTTGGCCGTACGGTGTTTATGGGACTCCAATAGAGAGTATCCTTTGGCGGCCATTGCTGTGTGCACGACCGCTGAGCGCGTACTGACGGCAATATTCCACAGTTATTTCGCCACGTGCATTCTGCACCATCAATATTGCCGGTCTTCGCAGCCTATTAATGTGAGCTTGTTTTAAGCATGCGCTCTAAACATCTCCCTCAAATATGGCGTCCAGTGAATAACCCCTATAGACCGATCTCACGAAACATTCCACGCATGAGTGATAACTGCAGTTCGCAGGATGCAGGCGGGAGTGCACGAGACAGCTCGCTCCGTTTCGTGCTGAGCTCATGCATACCCGCAGGGGGTTGTCGCGCGTGCAGAAGGACTACACTTCCCACAATGCAAGCCGGCAGCGGTGGCTTAATGAAATATGGTGGTGATATATGTCGATTGGTTGTAACTTGAAGGATTCCGGATTTTCGGATTTTATATTTTTTTAAATTGGAAGGGTGTTTTTCGGAGTTTATTTATCGTTAAACATTCGCGGTTTATCGGAGTTCTTCTTCGTTTTAACTTGCTCGTAGATATGCACACCAAACGTCTTCTCGACTCCACCACCAACCTAACTGTAAGTGAGATTGTCTGCCAGCAACCTCTCATAGAAACCGCTATTCATTATCTTCCATCCTCCAGATATGAAACGCTCCTTAATAGATACACGCAACTGACATCACTCAACAACTTCGACACGCCTGTTAAGCACAACGTAGAACACCATATCGCCAATAGAGGACCACCAGTGTATGTTCGTCCTAGACGCTTGTCTACAGCACGGCTTAAGATTGCTTAAGACGAATTCGCCCATATGTTAGAACTCGGAACTATTCGACCCTCTAGCAGTCCATGGGCCTCTCCACTACATATGGTGCCTAAGAGAGAACCCGGCGATTGGCGAGCTTGTGGAGATTACTGCGCGCTTAACAACGCTACTGTGCCTGACAGGTACCTACTGCCATGCATTGAGGATTTCACCGCCTCACTGCAAGGATCCACGATCCTTTCGAAGGTGGATTTAGTGAAGGCATATCACCAGATTCCAGTGGCAACAGAAGACATCTCAAGAACAGCTATAGCGACACCCTGTGGCCTTTCCGAATACCTACGCATGCCATTTGGCTTGAGAAACGCTGCACAAACGTTGCAGCGTTTCATTGACACCGTCGTCCGCGGCCTTCCTTTCTGCTTCGCGTACCTTGACAACATTTTAGCTTTAGCATGAATAACACCTTCGCACGCTTTTTGATCGCCTGGTCAACAACGGCATTATCATCAACAAAATCAAGTGTGCCTTCGGCGTCCGCGATATAGACTTTCTCGGTCATCATATTGACAGTCAAGGAATTTCACCCTTTCCCGCTATGGTAGAAGCTATCGCCAACTTTTCACCGCCGTCATGCATTTGAAAACTTCTGAAATTTCTTGGACTAGTTAACGTTTACAGGCGGTTTATTCCAAAATACGCACATACCCTTCGTCCACTGACTGATTTATTTCAAGGCCATACGAAATAATCTACAGCTTTGGCTTGGAAAGACCACGCGGTATATGCTTTCAAACAAAGCATAGAACACCTTGCATCGGCCACGATTCTTCTTCATCCTCGCCACGATGCTCCAGTAAACATCATGGTTGATGCATTAAACGAGGCCACAGGAGCTGTGTTGCAACAACATGTAAGTAACAGCTGGCAACCCTCTGCATTTTTCTCGAAAACGAAGCGTTTTCGAGAAAAATGTTTCGATGTTTACTGGAGCATCACCGGATTTTTTCTGGCATGGTAGAAGCTATCATGCCAGAAGAAATCCGGTACCTTTGGGAAAGGATTTTTAGCGATCTTCATCGCCATAAAACATTTTCATTATTTCATCGAAGGTCGTGTGTTCGACGTACTTGCTGACCGCAAACCACTTACATTTGCTTTAACACCTGCGAACGACAATCACACGCCTCGCGAGATTCGTCATATGGCTTTCATATCAGAATTTACCACCGACATTCGGCACGTAAAAGCGTTAGACAACAGCTTGGTAGACGCGCTTGCCCGCGCTGTCATAGCTTCGCAATTTTTACAGCCGCCAGCTGTTGACTACCCAGCGCTAGCACTAGAACAGGGAGACGATGAAGAGCTCAGTAACCTTCCTGCAGATTCGTCTTATCTTATTTTCGATGAAATGCATCCAACAACAGGTGACGAGCCAGTTACTTGACAGATGTTGACCGGCTGTCCTCGTGCTTCCTTCTACCAAGTTTCCGAAAGAAATTTTTTGAGTCTTTCAATTGCTTGTTAGATCCATAGATTCGCGTAACATAACGACTTTTAACTCGGAGATTTATCTGGACAAGCATGAATCCTGACGTAAGAGCATGGACACGTGCTTGCCTCCGGTGCCAACGCTCCAAGTTACTCGGCACACATTTTCGCCCTTTTCTTCCTTTGCCACCCCTGACCTGCGACTTCATCACATCCACATATATGTAGTTGGACCATTGCCACCATCAAATAGCTATAGCTACTGGCTCACTTGCCGATCCACGACACCGTGCTGAGACAGTCGTTCAAGATTTCATCAACGGCTGGGTAGCCAAATTTGGCACGCGTTTATATCGTACCACAGATCGTGGTCGACAGTTTCAATCTTCTCTTTTTTGTGAACTTACGATTATTTTAGAAATTTCAAGAATCCGCACAACAGCATATCACCCCATATCCAACGGACTTGTGGAAAGATTTTACCGTTCTCTCAAAACATCACTGCGAACACAAAAGACAGAAGCTCGCTGGACTTACTCACTTACACTTTCTTCTCGTTCTACGCACAGCTTTAAAGAGTGACATCGGTTTCAGCCCAGTTGAAGTGCTCTACGGAACGACCCTACGCTTACCAGGCGAATTTCTCACAGATGGGTCAGAACAGCCAGCACCGGATGCAACAAGCTACGTACAGACATTGAAACAGGTTATGCGCCACATCCGTCCCACTCCTCCGCGCCGACAGCAAAGCTCACCCATGTATGTCTCAAGTGACCTCCTCCCATGCACACACGTGTTCCTTCGTCTTGACGCTGAACAAAAACCATTTCAACAGCCCTACGACGGTCCATACCGAGTCATAGCTCGGGATTGTGATAACAAGGTTTTTACAAAGGCCAACACCAAACCGTGTCTATTGACCGCTTGAAACAAGCCGATCAAGAATACATTAGCCGTGAACATATTTATGATCTTGAAAAAAAAACACAAAAAACATCTGTCTCTGTCCAGCAAGAAGTGCTGCGACCTTCAAACGGAACACCGACACAACAGCGAAGTAGCCGAGTCCGTTTTCTGCTTCCACCCACCTGAATATATTGAACACGTCATCTTGTGGAACTTTTGTCGAGGGAAGGGAGCTATTGCGGCTTGCCTCCGAGGATAAACAGAGCAAGAGCGCGAACACGGGACCTCGGAGCTATGGCTACGCGTTTCTCACGCGAGACCGTATAAAACCAGTACATAATTTCTTATCTCGCCGTTCAGTCACTCCGTTATTCTGTCTCCACGCCTTTTACTCCCGGGTGCAAGCAGATCAGGTCACTTAGTGTGTGCATGAAGGACGGCGGCCGCACAGGACTGGCTGGTTAGAGCGAGCGACGGTGCGACGTAACACCTAGCAACCGAGTGGCGTACCTAGGCTGCCGGGGGGGGGGCACCGCAAGGTGACTTGCACGGCTGGCCCAAGCTGGGCTCATATTTCATAAGCAATCCGCAGACTGCGCCACGAAGCGACGTAAACGGGGGTATTTAACACGCGCCCCAGTGATACATCCGCCTTCCCCCACTGCGCGGCGCCGAAATCGGCGAAGTATAGGGCGTCGCCTGCGATCTTCGGATGTTACGTGTTACGTCAGAGCGTCGCTCCCTGTAACCAGCCAATCCTGTTCGGCCTCCGTTGCTACGCGTCCTATCTCCAAGCATCTCAAAATATGTACCCCACCGCCATCTGTCGGCGCTTGCAGAAGCGCCTGGGACGCTCCTTCTGGGGCGGCCGTCCTGATCCAAAAGGGTTCTGGTGCAGCTGAATACTGAATACTGAATGTGTTGCGTAGCCAGTTCCCATCCCGTGATGATGTTACGAAGTTTATGTACCTGTGCGCCAAACCAGTCGAAGGCCACCGCATCGACCGGTAACGCAATAAAAACAAGATCAACTAAATATAGCGTAATATTTACGCCGCGAGCTTAAGTTAGGAGCGATTCGAAGACTATCTTCGATTTCGAAGCCAACGTGTTGAAACAGTCATAAAAGAAAAAAGAAAAAAAGGGAATGAATAGTTTGCAAAACGCTCGCGGTGCCAGAAAGGTTACTGGGAATATCCTGTAGTGAACCGGCTGTAGCGGATGGAGGAGGCGACCTCGGAGGCGACGGCAGAGGGCATGCAGGCAAGCAACTGCTCTACCCTGTTGCTTTTTCTCGCTCTCCTCAGTGCCACGTGTTAGCAGGAGTCAGGATACAGGGCGTTCCTGTAGTTGGTAGCGTGCTACACCCAAGGCCTTTGGGATTTTTGTGGAAGGCCTCTTGGCGGTTTCTTCATGCAGACCCCGACGGACTCGCGCTCCTGGACCAGTACCGGCCAGTGTTGGAGTCCAAGCGCAACGACACCGTGGCCAGGACGCAGGTGCTGCTGCAGGGGGACAAGCAAGCGACGCGCTTCGGGGAGTCGAACCTGGGCAACGTGGTCACCGAGGCCTTCCTCAAGTTCCTCGCCCAGATGACGCCCAGGGCGAGCGGCTCGTGGAGTTCGGTGGCCGCAGCCATCGCCAACGGCGGAGGCTTCAGGGCGCCCATCAGCGACGAGGTGCGGGCGAACGCGTGCAAACTACCCCAAAGCCTAGATGCAGATATCCCTGCTGACTATATGAGTTCAAAGACCCAATGTGGCCTTTTTCTGCGCCTGCGGTTCTCACGAGATCTATAATCTTTGTTTTCCAAAACATTCAAAAGTATCTGACCTCAATTTTGATACCTAGTTCGGACCACAACTCTTTCGAAAACTGGCAGATGGCCGAATAAGCGTGAAGGACTGTTTCAGTTCATATTGTCCGCGATAGTACGTTAAACTGACAACAAACTTAATTTAGGTGCGCAAATAGGAAACGAGTATACATATATTTGTTTCCTCCGAAAACCAACTAGTGCATATAACGCCGTGATGCACATTTTCAGCTAGCTGCTATTCCGAACTTCTATTTCGAGGGAGCTTTTTCAAAACTCACTTATATGTCGAGGTTCGACGTCTCAAAACGAAATTTAGTTAGGACATGAATGGCTCCTACTCAAAATCTATTGTGTAGGCGAGCTGGTGGACTTTTTTCACGATATAGTGTTTTAGTAGATCGTTCTGATGACTCCGATAACGATACCCGAAATTCCGCCGCCGCCTTTGTACATGCATCATATTGTTATCGGGGGTATCGGAGGTATCGGAGGTATCAGAATGAGCTATTAAAACTCAATTAACCCCAGGCTGATACCAAAACAATAATAATGCAAAAATGCAAAAAAAAAAAAAACAGTCAGCGTTCTTTGCTTTGTTTTTGATCCTCTACCACTTTAATGCTTCTGTATCGTTTCCAGATTCGCGTTCGGATCACCATATTCAAAATGTGTCTGGGGACGTAAATAATCCTCTAAATTGTGCGTTCCGTGAAACTATTCTTTAAAGCGGTATTAAAGCGGTAGCATTAAAGGGCCATCCAACCTCAGGGGACGAGTAAGCACGCAATGTGTAGGTGGGTCAATCCGTAAACGCTGGACGATATTAGAAAATGAGCATCCTGCGTCACTGCACACAATGGTCCCAGCGATAACTGCGACCCATCATGGTGTCGCGTTCACGCACCGCGGCGTCTTGACGGCGAAGTCCCAAGTGGCTTCGTTTTCGAGAGCATGCTCCTTCCAGCTCTGCCTGCGATGAACGCCGAGAGGTGTCAGCGTCGCAGCCAGCGCAGCCTTTGGCGTTTCCCAACAAGCGCGACGCTAGCACTCGGAGACGCCAAGACATCCGCGTCTCCCGCCGTACTCTCGTCCAGCTTCAGCGCGTTGGCCGCTTGGTGCGGCTCAGGGGTCAACTAACGATGACGTAATGCGCAGGCCTGTCTTATAGGTGCTCTTGTATGAATGGATAATTATGAACCCTTTTAATCGGGCGGTGGCTTACGCCACCTAGCCGAAGCTTGTAATTTCAGCTATTCACTCCGATGAAATTTGGAATTAGTTACGAAGAATTGTTATCTCAATGTCACAGTAGATGTGGCCATCTAGCAGGATCCACGCGAGACTCAAAAGCACTTGTTTTATTTTTTCCACAAACACCGTATGCAAAGAGGACTGGCAATGCTGTGGTGGCGTAGCTCCGTGGTAACGCGTCTGCTTCACACTCAGGATCGAATACGGAGAGCACAGGGCGATCTTTTTTACGAGCAGTTCGCAATATCACGATGAACACCCTCCGCTCTATTACACCAGCTACAACATCAACAACGACAACGACAAGGGACGTCATTTCCAGGGGTGAGAAGAGTTCATAACAGCTATCGATTTAAACAACGGCATTCGGTGCCAGGGATCCAACCCCGGTGACCGGCGCGGAAGCCGAGTGCGCTGCTGACTGAGCAGAACACGCAGCACGCAGGAACGGAAGGAGCAGAAGCAGGTGGTACGAAAAAGAGCGCGCGGAACGAGTGGAAAGCGCAGGGGATGGCCACCTCTCTCTTGAATTCAGCGCAAAGGCTCGGAATCCGGGTGGTGCTGGAGGAAAGCGCGTGCAGCGTCAGAAAAGGACAATGTTGTGGCGTAATCTGTTCCCATACAAATCCTTGCCCTAGGCACCACCTGAACTAAGTGCCCCACCCACCCAGGCACTGAAAGACTAAGGGTCATCCTGCGCTAGGCACCACCCGAACAAAGAGCACCACCCGCCACATAAAACTGCAGCACTTAAACGCGTTTGGCAGAATGACCAAACATGCAGCCAACTTTTTTTACGTGCATGTCTTATCCGGGCATTTAAAAATGTTTTGCGGGTGATCAGTGTGCCTTTAAGTAACCGAGTATAGTTAGTTTGATCAAAGCACTTCAACCACAGCGGAAATCTCTTAACCATAACAGTAACTAGGTAAATTACCAATTAACTTGTCACTTTCGAAAGTGTTCTTTGTAACGTGGCATTAATTTTAACGAGAGATAATTTGAAATTATGTAACGGTTAGGCCTGAGTTTGACAGAAATAAAGTCATGTAAAATAAATTAAAAAAATCAGATTTCTTTTTTTAAAATTATGTTATATTGTTGTATATCACTGTAGCTGAGAAAGACTGTTTCTTTTTTATTAGATGCATTTTTAAACATGGATGATTGATTGATAGTTCCGTCCGGTTATTGGAAACAATGCGGAAGATAGAGTTACAAAACATAAATTATAAATTCATTAGCGAGTCTTTAATTATGTAAGCCCAGCCATACTAAAACAACAAAAGCTTTATTTTTGCGTCTAGCTTTAAAGCTTTATGTTCTTTTTATTTCGAGTTCTGATTTGCTTGCGAAAGGACGTTGCATAACTGGCGAAGGTGAAAGAAAAACTCAACGCTCCGATTTGCCCAAAACAGCGCTGCTTTTTGCTCGTGTTTAGCTTGATATTAATCTTCTTTGCTGGATGAATCTGATTTAAATGTAAAACAAATGCACATAGACACCATCAAGCGTTAGGCAATTTGTAAATAAAGAAATCATTTTCGGGATTATTATTGTGGGAAAGGCTAGATAGAAATCATCATAGTAAAACTGGTATGATGTAAATCACGATTTAAATCGTGATTTATTGCACAATTTAAGCCATGTTGACTTTTATTTTGCATTCTGTCTGCGATGTTAAGACAAGAAATGACTGCTTTCGGAATATCTTGGTTTTCTGAAGAAATTGATTTTATATTTCGCCATAAAGGGACCCTGCATTCAATTTCTGACTGCTGTCAAATTTGTGCAGATACATGTCCGTAGAAACATGGTAACACGCAGACGAACATATTTGTCTAAGATGTATGTTATTTAACGTGTTATAAAAATATTAAGTAAAGAAAAAATCAATGATCATATTTCGTTACGATGCTGTTAAACGCTCGGGCATCTAGCCTTTACTCGAATCACATTGCTCCCGACCGAAGGGATTGCGAAATCGGTCAGGTCGAGGGAGAGGGAGATTGAATTCTAAGAAATGTTTACATTTTTAAAAGGTTCGTTTGCGTTGTTTGTGCTGTTGCGTCCTGCTGCCTTTGTTTAGTTTTGTTTGCACGTGCGTTTTTGGTGTTTCCGCTTCCGTGGAAGATTTACCATTCCGCGCCCTTGAATTACGGCCGGCTCGCTGTTTATCAAAACAAAAATAGTGAATGCTTGTATTGGGGGCTTGTGCTTGGGTTTGGAAGCCGTCTGATTCATACAAGTGTAACTTACGGTGTGATGCCAACCAGTGTGTTTTGTGAAAATACTGCTCGTCCGATGGTGCAACACTCCCGCTGTTTCAGATATCCACCGTACTAAACATCACACGAGAGCAACGCCACGATAGCGGTCTCTAAGCTATTTTTGACGAAATGACTTCCGGCACAAGTCGCTCATCGTCCGGCCTCTACTCCATTCAGAACGGCATCCTTCATCGACAGAAGTTTTGGACAGATGGTGCTCCTTGGCTTATAGTAATTCCCATGCATCTTCAGACCACAATGCTCACAGAGCTTCATGACTCACCATGCTTTGGCCATTTGGGAGTCCTTCGCACCTACGCCCACGTGAAAGAACGGTTCTTCTGGAAAAATATGTGCCGTATCATCAAGCGATATGTCCCTTCCCATGACTCCCTCCAGCGTCGAAAAACATCATCCAGGCGACCAGCAGGACAACCCTAGCCCCTGACCCCTCCCCACCACCCGTTTCAGCGTGTACGAGTGGACCTCCTCGTACCGTTTCCAGACTCCTCCGCTGATAATCACTGCGTCGCAGTTGCAGTTGATTACGCCACTCGGTACGCAGTTGCAAGGCTACTATGACTTCCACAGCCATTGACGTCACCGAGTTTGTATCACAGAAAGTCATTCTGAAGCATGGTGCGCCAAGACGGCTCGTCTCTGACCGCGGCCGTCCTTTTGTTTCAAGAGTTGTTGATTAGATTTCACGCCTCTGCGCCATAATCCACAAGCGGAAAACGGCGTACCACCCACAACAAAGGAGATGGTAGAACGCCTCAAGAGGACGATCTCCGATATAATATCTATGTACACATCACCTGTCCATTGCAATTGGGCTGCTATAACTCTTCGCGCCATGACATAACCGGTTATTTTTTATTTTATCTTCTCTTTGGCCGCGAACCGTTCCTCATGATTGATTATCTTCTGCCATTACAAAACGAGCGAACGCTCACGGATTACGTGTCCTAGAACACATGTCGAGCTGAAGAGGCGCGGCAACTGGCACGCTTTCGAACGCTCGACTCACAAGATCGCCAATGTGTGTGCTATGATCAAACTCATCACGTCGTCTCATACTCCCTTGGAGACTTGTTCGTGCTGTGGACACCACTACGACGCGTTGGCCTTGCTAAAAAGATCTTTCCTCGCTGCAGAAGCCCAAACGAGATTATTCGACAAGTCACCGACGTCAATTATTTCGTTAAGCTTTGATAATCTTCTGAAAACCAACATGCTAGCTAACTGCAGACCGTCCACGTTCTAAGGCTCAAGTCCTACCTCCTGCCTCAAAACGGCGAGACGCCTTTTTCTTCTGCGGGTTGAGTAATGATACAACGAAGAAAGAAGTGAACGAGGTAAAAGGAAACCTTGACCAAGGCGAAGAAGAAGCAGAGAGCTTCTCGGGGATCTTCGCTAGAACCGTATTTTTTTATTATTTCTCCCTTCAGTGTAATTAAATCTCTTCATAATCACCGTTTCAATAGGTTGCACTAAACAAATCACAGTATACACTTTCTAAAGGTCAATTCTTGTCAAGACTAAAGCTTGGGCTCATTGGTGGGACATATTTTAAAACGAAAAGATCAGCGCACAAAAAAATACGATCACAAAAGAAAAGAGCAAACATACAGAGCTGTGTGACCACTTCCTTTCGTTACTGGTCGTCTTTTCTCTATTCTGTTTTCACCATCTCGAAGCAACATAAGCAACCGAGTATTTTTATGTGAGACAGTTGATGTCACAAACTTATTTGATGGACTAGTTAGTTAAATATAGTACACCAAATTACGCAAAGGTCGAACACGGGAAGGAGTAGACAGGACAGAGCGTTCCCTCCTGTCTACTCCTTCTTCCTGTGTTCGTCCTTTGCGCTAATTTTATGTCAAAGGTTTTATTCGAAAGACGAAGGCAAAATACACACTCCAGTCTTCGTTGCGTTACTCTAATTTTCTACTGTATAGTAACAACGTTGAACTGCGACTAACACGCAGATACATTAGCAGCCAAGTTCTGCATGGCTGGGCATAATCACCTAAAGGTTCTACGAGATCTATGCGCTGATTACCTAGCGATCCTACACATCGAGCACCGCTCTTTTGATGAAGGAAAGCTGATCCAACAGTCCAACGTTAATCAGACTGACGTTTACACTCCTCTTTCTCTGTAATATTTGAGCGTTGGTAATAGAAATCAAAGGGTACGTTTGATATGCCAGTGACGCCTGTTTCAATTGCGCGAGGACCTTGGAATTTGTCAGAATAGATATGAACTAGTGTGCGACCCTCGTTATAAGATACACGTATCACCACGGGCAACAGAGCATCGAAATTGATTAGGAAAAGTGTCGCCCACCCCACGTGAAGTGTGCGTTCAGCGTAACCACTTTAGAGAATTGCAGTTGGGGCATGCTGATTTCTCTTTCCCATAGGGGAACCACAAAATAGCCTGTTGTATTATACTGAGAGCTCTCACAACCGGACACTGCGATTCGCAGTGCGTGCTATGCCTTTATTTCCCCATCCCTTATTCCAGTTATCTCCTAAGCGATTGGGGAGATGGGTTAGGTAGGGTGGTGTTGGTGTGTCTTCAAATAACAGAGCGAGGTAGTCCTAGCTGCTAAGGCTGGCGTTTGGTCCGTTCCAAGTACCAGACAGACAAAGTCTGAAAAATATGAAAGGATGAGAGAGATAATAAGAAAAGTAAATGAAAGAAGGGAGGGATACACAAGAATAAATTGACTTCCATCTGACATGTTAATAGAGGGCTCGAGTGGAGCTGCATTTCAGGTGGAAGTCAGTTTATTCTTGCTTAAATCTTCTATACCTTAGGGACTTCCTCTAAACAATTACATCTAAGGGAGAGGAAGTCTGTCTCCTGCCGAATGTTCAGCCGCGACCACTGTGCCTCTTCAGTAAGGGTGGCTGTGAAGACCTAATAAGATGGGTTGGGGCGTTTCACGAATACAACTCCTAATATGTCTTAAAATAAAAGAAATCGCGAAAGAAGAAAGCATATCCTCGAGGTGCTTAGGAAACATTAAAATCGAAACCCTGAAACAAGAAAATAAAATAACGTAAACACGTTAGTTTACTTTTCTTGCGCAGTATGGTATTTTTCTTGTCTCAAGGCTTGTGTTATGAAAAAAAAATGTTTTGGCAGGGAAGCCGAGGCTATTTCTTCGTTTTACACCTTCGGAACAACCTCAAATCAAAATCGTAAAACAATGTAATATAGCCGAACATGAGCCTAATTTGTTCTATGCAGAATCTGCAAGTCAACAGGAATATGTTATTGTCGTCCTTGAGAGTTCGGTTATGTGACGTCATTGCTTCCTCGCTTTTAAAGCGATAGCTTTAAAGAGCCCGTGTCGCAGAAACGCCGGTGTCAGTGGGACCAGAAAATCCTGATTGGTTGATAAGTAATTTATTTGCCATAAGAAAAAAAAAAACTGTAAAGCTTTTCAGGCGGAGCGTCATCGAACCCACGCCCCTTCGGTTGTGAGCCAGACACGCTACCGACTAGGCCACGCACTTTGCTGCCTTATTGAGAGTCCACGGAGACACGCATGCACCAACGTTACTAGATTACCTCAGTTGTGGAACTCCCGCGGAGGGGGTACCCTGGGCCCCTCACTCACTTCAATCCGCCTGGCGTCGTTCGAAGCGCCATCTGTATTTTCGTTTCATAACCGTGCATTCCAAAGAGCACAGCTGAAGCGCCCAATGGCGATCACAACACCGCCATTTCTCCCGCAGCGGTCACTCGAGGAACTGCACGTGACTTCTATTTTGGCTTCAATCGGTCATTTCGGAGCCGAAACAGATACGGTGGAAAGGGTTACAAGGGTGCCACCCCCGTCTCCCCAGCGGACGCACCGCGAAATACCACCGAAGTTAAAATGCGCCTAGGTCGGGACGTGCTACCTGAAATCCCCGCTGAGGCATGGTTGTATAAAAACAATATTAATTGTGCTGCAAAACCTTGCAAACTAAAGATTTTAGAAAACATCACGCGCCCCTCATATTGTACTACACTCCAATAAAAGTTACTACTAAAAGAGTTTTTTCCGTTCGGTTTTTACGTTTCTAGTAACGTTGAAACGTACGCATCCCGATTCACTTCCCAAAGCAGCCGTCCGGCGGCGCGTCGAGCGACGCCGGGCGAGTCGTGGCGAGTGAGGGGGGGGGGGGTACTGTTCGTGCATGCAGCGCCTATGAGCAGTTCCGTAACTGAGCTGATCTAATAACGTTGGCATGCACGGCTTGGGAACGAGCGTGGGTTTATATTCAGCTATAGCGTTCCGCTTGTGGAGGCGTCTTCCTATCAATATGTTTTATTCCCTTAGATAGTACTACTGGCAGCACAGCGGCTCTGTTCTGTCTCTGGCTCGTGAAGATCTCCTTGCACGAGCTCTCTTCTTCTTTCTCCGCTTCAGCAGCCGCTACAGATATTCCCCCTCCGCAGAAACCAAGTTTGATAAAAATAAAATTAGTAGTTCCGTTGATCCCAATATACATGAATATCTACAGTATACATCGTAAAAGCAGGTTTTAGTCTATGAGTCAGGCACGTAGCCAGGGTGGGAGAGGGGGGCCCATATGGCCCGCCCCCCCCCCCCCCGAAATTTTCCATTTTGCTGAAGCCTCCTCTCCCCTCCGGCTCATACAACATTTTGTCATGTGTGCCCCCCCCCCCCCCGAAACAAAATCCTGGCTATGTGCCTGCTATGAGTTGATATTCTTTATTGGCTGTCATTGATGTCGATGGTGAAGAATTTGAGGTTGCGGTTGATGACTTTGAATGGGCCTTGGTATGGTTGTTCAAGCGGTTTCTTTGGCCTGTCCATTCGCACGAAAACGTGGGTAGAGGTGCCAAGGTCGGGATTTGTACAGGTAGGGCGATTATTAGCTTCTTGTGGCGGACGAGGCCGAGGCTGTCGAAAGTGTTTCCTGAGGCGGTGAGCGTAGCTTGTGAAATCATAAGTTAAAGGAGGAGAAGAGTCAGGTGATGTGGAGTTGAGGAATTCGCCTAAGAGACGCAGCTTAGTGCCATAAACAGGCTCAGCTACAGAGACTCCCCTGTCTACTTTTATCGTGGAACGAATTATCGTGGAACGAAACCACGTGAAAAGCCTCGGTCCAGGGAATAGAGTTGTGGGCACGTAGTGATGTTTTTAGTTGTATATGAAAGCGTTCAACCTTTCCGCTCTCAGCTGGATGGTATGCTGTTGTACCAATACGGGTTACGCCGGGGAGTCGCAGGAGGTCGGCGGAGAAGTGGAACTCAAACTGCCGACCGCGATCTGCAGTGACCACCGATGGGACCCCGAAACGGGCAACCCACTCTCTGACGAAAGCTTCGGCCACACTGAGAGCGGTGATGTCTGGAATTGGGATCGCCTCAGGCCATCGTGTGAAGCGGTGTATACAAATTAAAATATATGTCAATCCTCTGGAATGAGGTAAGGGCCAACCAAGCCAAGATGGACAGGATCAAAACGTCTTGTAGTTGGCGGAAACGTTTCAACTGGCGTAATGGCGTGACGGTGAATCTTAAACTTTTGACAGGAGCTGCATGATCTTGTCCAAGTGCGGATATTCGTGTTCATCCTTGGCTAAACGAAACGGGCGGCGATCAGTTTTTGCATAGCTCGTATTCCGGGATGTGACACTCCGTGCAGGGTATCGAACATCTTCCTGCGGAAGGCGGCTGGAAGGTATGGTTGTGGGGCTCCGTTTGAAAATCGGGAAGAGGAATGTTTGTCTGCGGTACTGACGTTTTCTTCAGCCAGAGATATGTGCCTTGTGTGTCAACTTGGCAATACGCGTCCTGTTGCTGGTGTTTTGCAAGAGCGGTAAAATCAACCTGTTCAACGACGGGTAGATTCAACGCGGCAATATCTACGCGTGATAACGCATCAGCGGCCACGTTCTGTTTTCCTGTGATTTGTCAGATATCGGTGGTGAATTCGCTGATGAATGCTAAGTGCCTTTCTTCTCGAGGAGTGTAAGCCTTTCATTTGGATGTTAGGGTGAAAGTGAGAGGTTCCATGAGAATAAAAAAATTCACGACCCTCGACAAAATAACGAAAATGTTTGACGTTGGAGTATGTAGCAAGCAGTTCACGTCCGAAGGCACTGTAGCGAGTCTCGGTTGCGGTTAATTTTCGTGAAAAGAAAGCGAGAAGTTTCCATTGTTGTCCAATGTGCTGTTGTAGTACTGCTCCTACTGCTGTGCCCGAAGCATCTTCCATGATGCTGGCAGGCGCATCCGGTTTGGGGTGCATTAGCAAAGTGGTGTTGGCAATCGCGGTTTTGATGAAGGTAAATGCTTTAGATGCTGAGTTGGGCCACGAAAATGACGGTTTGAAATTCTTGGGAGCCATTAAAAGGTAATTAAACATTTTATGTATCTTCCTCATGTTTATTTACTTTTACCAACACGCTCGTTTTGCACTTAACCAAAAGGTCATTTATCGGTTGGACAATTTCAGTGCAGCCGGGTATGAAGCGACGGTAAAAATTTACCAATCCTAGGAACTCCCTCAGCTGCCGTGCGCTAGACGGTGTAGGATAGTTCCGAATAGCGTTAACCTTTGCGTCGAGTGGTCGAAGTCCATGCTTATGTACATGATGCCCTAAGAAATCTAGGTTTCGTACACTAAACTCACAATGGGTGACATTGATGACAACTCAATACTGGTCAAGACGTTTGAAGAGTTCATAGAGGTATCGTTCATGTTGTTTCTCGGATGCACTGGCTACCAGGATGTCATCCAGTTAAGCAAAACAAAAGTTGAGTCCTCTGAGAACCTGGTTCATGAAACGTTGAAAGGTCTGCGCAGCATTACCTAGCCCAAATGGCAACCAAGCGAATTCAAAGAGACGGAATGGAGTTACAGTCGCTGTCTTAGGGATGTCGTCAGGTGCGATGGGCATCTGATGACACGCTCGAATGAGGTCTATTTTGGAAAACACTGACATACCAAAGAGGGTTGAAGAAAGGTCTTGCAGGTGAGGTATAGGATACCGACCTCCTGGGGTTGTTGTGTTGTTTAGAGCACGATAATCGCCACAAGCCCTCCAGTCTCCACTTTTCTTTAGAACTAGGTCTAGGGGGGATGCCCAGTTGCTCGACGAAGGTTGTATTAATCGCAAATCCATCATGTGCTGAAATTCCTGACGTGCAACTCGACATTTATCGGGAGCTAGACTACGGGTATGAACGTGCACGGGTGGTCCGGTGGTTGTGATGAAGTGCTGCACTTCATATTTGAAAGGTTGCTCTGTGTTGGAGGGCTGGGTCAGGTTGGGAAAGTATCAAAGGATGGCGTCGTATTTGGTATTGGTCTTTGCGCAAAACAGTGTAGGCCTCAGTAATGAAAAATTTGAGAGAATTCCGAGGTAAATGCTTTTAGATGCGTGGTAACATCTAAAAGCTTATGCTGCGTCATGTAGACCAGAAGACTGGACGTGAGTTAAACAATCCGCGCCAATAATTGCATATCGAACATCTGCAACTATGAATGCCCATTTCAGTGTACGGCGCAATCCAAGATCTACGGTTGTGGACTTCTGCCCGTAAGCTGCAATGGCAGCTCAATTTGCTGCTTGCAGAGCATTCGTGGATGTGGTAATCTTACGGTCATGTGAGTTTACGGGAATTACACTAGCTTCTGCTCCTGTGTCAATAAGAAATCGAGCCCTTGTCTGATGATCGGTGATGTAAAAGAGTACGGGGCAGCGGGTAGATGACTCAACTGAACTGGCCGCCGTCAGTAGTTGATCCGGTTGTGTTCGTGGAAAGAGCAATTGCTTGGCATTGACGTGCCTGATTACCAAACGTGTGATGGTACCAGAATATGGCAGCTTCCGGAGATCTGTCTCTTGTGGTGCTCCGATGGAGCCGACGTGGCGATGGGCTGCTTCGTCTAAGTCTAAAGTTGTTTGAGCCACGTTCGTTTCCGCTGCGAGGGCTGGTGAAACGTGGTAGCCGAAGTCTTGACTCGATCAGTTGTGTGGCACAGATGGTACAGTGGTCTCTAAGATCTTGTCTGCAAGCTCGGCTAAACAGTCCAAAGAGATGTTACCGATGTTGCCAATATCATGCGTGCAATTATTAGGAAGCCGCCGAAGAAAGAGTACGCACAATATTAGCCCCGAGAGCGAACACCAGCGTCGCTGCGGTCGCCGCGCCCTGATTGGGTGAGATGTACCGTGACGTCAGGGGAAGGACTCCGCTCCGCGATCTCGCATCCGGCTCGATTCCCTGCACCGGTTTCCTGGCTTGGCGTTGTCTGCCACAAGCTCTTCGAGGAGCGGGACCTCGTTTACCCGGTGTACAAGACGCTGGGTTAGGCCGATATTGACGTGCTTGCGTACATTTTTTAAGCCTGCTGGTCACTTTTTCACTTTTACCTTTCTACTGGGTTACAAATCCCGAAAGCTATCGGCGGAGGCATTTCCGCCGATGAACCTCCCCGTCCGTCCACACGACACAAGGCAATCTTGCGAGGGGTCGGTGAAGCGGCTGCGTAAGTGTTTAAGGCGCAGGAATTCTGTTCCATGCATGTTCATGATTTAGGAGTATATTACATCCCGCTTTGCAGGCTTGTGAATGGCATTTATATCAAGGGTCTTTGGGCGGTCGACAAATTAGCTCGCAACCCCGACTCTGCGCGTGCCACTCTGCATGCGCTGGTTCGCAGATGTTTTGAAGGCCCTGGATCTGAAGGAATTTGAAGTGCTCGTGGAACAGGATTGGTTTACATAAATGTTGCTTCTTCGTGAATTAATAATATAGTCCATACACGTATGCAGGCATGTTTTATTTTTTAGAAGATGGACAATTACTGGAGATTAGTTTGTATGGTAGAAAGGAAAACTGCCAAATGCCCCCAGTTGCTTAGATGAGATGTATTAAACTGCCCAAAATATGCGCAGCAATAGTATCGTAAGTTGCAATGTTTATACTTTTTCCTAACATTCTTCCTTTATTCCAGCCTCGGGTGTTCGGAAAATACACCGTTCAGTTTGAATTGTCATCTCCAATTAAAAGAGACACTGCTGCAGCTCCCCAAAAGCTTCCTGAGCCTCCAAACTCCCTAAAGCTCGACACTCGGACAACAGAAGAAAACAGGAGGAACAGCGAGCATTCGAACGGCTGTCCAGTGGTAGATGCTGCACTAGTAGAAGAAAATGTACAACCTGTGAAAGGTGACAGTTTGCTGGTATTTTAGCTTCAGGACAATTTGATGTAGCTAAAATCTCAATTTTAGAGCCCAAAGGCCTAATAACGGGCTATACACCTTCGCTTACGTTTGTTGTACATTACTTGAGGGATGATATAAACAAGTCCACAGATGCTACCAGTGGAGTACTATCCGAATCCAGCAAAGGTCAAATGCGAGCAATGAATATAAATAAATGTTCCTCTTTCTTTACTTTGCCCCTGTACTTGGGCTGTCTCACTTACGATTCTCTCTCCATGGCCCAGAGAATTTAACATGTTGCTCGAGTGGCATGCAGCTTTTCTGCTTCGGCAATCGTGTTTAAAAACAAATACAAAAAAAAACACGAAATGGTATATATAATTTGCCGAAATAATATACATAACCTGCCAATTCATTCAGACCATCAGCAGCATTTATTGTGAGATGTAAATCTAAAGTGATGGTCCTGCAATTGTGGCCATATTTCTTTATTTGCATATACCAGCTGCGATTCATGCGTTGCCAGCCCTGTCAACCATGCCTGAAATGTTGGTTGACGTTTCGCCTGCAGCTACAGGCCATACCTCAATAAAGCCACATATAAATATTTACACTTCCTACGAAAAACACGCCCCCAAAAAATTACATAGACACGAGCGCGCTGACAACTAACGTCGTCACAGCCTCCACAGGGCGAGCGGGGCGAGTCGGGGGAAAATTCTGTCCTCGCCGTGACGTCACCCCGGTTCGCCGTAAGGGGGCGCCACGCGAACTTCTCGGGGCTAATAGCCGCATCAAAAGTGGTTGCGCGATCTCCGAGAAGTTGCCACATGGGTCGTAGCAGTTGAGGCGGTTTACGATTTCCGAATTCTCCTGTTGTAAGCATTTGTCGCAGACGCCGTTTCCGAGATGCCGTTGCGCACTTACTGAGTTCTTCTTATTATTTTGTATGGATGTTCAGTGGGAGGGCTTATAATTATGTCCCGGACTTCGCCGGCCTCGCTTGCTTGAACTGCGCTGGCAACATAGTGAAACTTCGTCTTCTGCCGTGTTATGCTGCGTGTTGCAAATAGGGACTTAATATGTGCGAACCAGAAAGCTGGATCTGCAGGCCAGAACGGCGGAAGCTTGACTGTAATAGTAGCAATGGTCGTAGAGGGCTCACCGGTATCTTGCATGTTGCGTTTTTTTTGTCCGGGTCATCAAATGGTGGAGGCGTCTTTCTATAAATATGTTTTATTTTCTTAGGTAGTACCACTGGCAGTACAGCCGCTCTGTTCTGTCTCTGGCTCATGAAGATCTCCTTGCACGAGCTCTCTTCTTTCTCGGCTTCAGCAGCCGCTACACGCTCTTAAAGGTGAAGCTTAAGCGTCCTCCTGTAATTGTTTCATACAGCCAGCCCTAGATTGAATATATTCTGTTTTTTTTTTTGTCTGAGGTGCCTTTGATTTTGACAATTAACGTCCTTAACCAGTGTCTCACTGGAGCAACCCGTTCTTTCTTCGTATTCTTGCAATCGTTTTCCTGTGAGAGTATACAATCGAAATTCCTTCGACGCAGAGCCCCGGCGGAGCGATCACCTTCGAGGACGTGGTGAATGTGATGCCCTTCGGCAACACCCTGGTGCTTCTTAACGTGACCGGGGCCCAGCTGAAGCGGGTCGTCGAACACGGTGTGGCTCTGCACGACGCCACGGGCCTCATCTCGAAGGGAGAATTCCTCCAGATGGCCGGTAAGCGGGGGACAATGCTCACGAGAGAGCGATTGCATTAAGCAGCTCAATAAAATAAACAAGGCGGGTTGCTGGGCCTCAAGTGAAGGTTCTCTGGAAAAGGGAACAGCGCCTAACGCTAGTGTCGGTATCGCTAGTATTCGCTCTGGCGGGGCTCACCTCAGACTTGTCTAATGAGGTTCTCATCAGGCTCTGGTTCTCATGACAGCCTTTGACCACTGCATCCTGATCCATCGGCAGCTTTCCTTGTCATTTGGCGTTCTGCTGGCACCACCACCATCCAGGCAGGTTGCGCGCTTGCTCCTGTTCGTACTGGCTTGGGCAGTCTCGTTGTGCCACACTTTGCTGGTGAATCGGTGTCACTCTTAGCCTATGGAATAACCGCCGGTATGGCGTACCACTGAAAGGTCGCCAGTTGCGTTCATAGTCTCCGAAATATTCGATCCCTAGACGTGGTTTGTTTAAGCATCATCTCAAGTGCGTCTCAACGCGCTGGAGTACGCTGAAGTTTAAAGAACGGCACTTCCCTTGGATCAGGCTCTTTTATTGGAGAGTCCATGTGTTGTACATTAAATCTATTATCTTGTTCAAAGGCAGCTCCATGGCCTAAGGCGGGCAATATCTAGCGATACATTTTTCATATGATTAAAATAGTTACATCCTGCGAACGTCATTTTCTTATTTTTTATGTTCCGAGTATCATAATGGAGTCGCAATAAATTGTCTTTGACAAAATATATTAAACTTGCAATACTATAAGTCTTTGATGGAATGTTACCAAATTACCTTACTTAGCACTGATACGTAAAATTTTTCAAGTGGACAGAATTGCTTTGGGTAAGCAATGTGTCATATCAGAAGACTTGGGAAACGTTTTGCAACAGAAATAATGTAAGGACGAAAAGTTGATATCTAGAAGAGAAATGTGTTGAACAAATTATCAAAATGTCTAATATGTTGTATGGTAAACATTTTGCACATTTTTTATAGGTTAATTGAGCATCACAAAAAAAAAAAGGACAGAACCAGGTGCAAGCGAACAAATGCCGCAAACTTCAATTGGGACCATCTTGTTTATGAATGTGCTTGGACCTTTTGAACGAGAACCTTTACCAGGGCCATTTAGTTCGAAATAATTCTTTCGCGACCTAACTAAAACATTTCAGGCCATCGTAGAATCCAATGGGCAGCCTTGGTTTGTCCCTGATAAGGTCTAGGACTTTTCATCGTAAAATATTTTGTTGAGCTCGTTCACGTGTGAACTTTTTGGTCCAAGAATGTCTTGGTGCAAAAATATTTTGGTGCACGGACGTTTAGGCAGACCCGTCGACCATTCAGTTGGTTCTTCCATGGGATAGCATTCTTTTCGGCAGCGCCCCTCCTTTCCCCTCCGGGAAATTCTTATCTCTAACAAGAAGTGATTTGTCCTGTCCTGTCCCTGTCGCGGGCTCCTGCGGGTCGTGGGTCACTCCGCGTGTGCATCATTGTATTAGGGTTGGCGTAGTACGCAGTTGGTTAGGTGGGTACGGGCGTGTCGCAGTTGGCTTCGCTTCATGATAGAAGACAGTCACTTGATAAAACGGTTCCAGTTGTCTTAACAATGCCTCGCAAAAAAAATAAATAAATAAGAGGACTGAAGAGGACATCGCTAAACAGAAGTGGCGGTGCACTGAGGCTCAGCGTGCTGACCGTAACAAGGACACGCCAAAAAAGAAAAAAAAAGAAAAGAGAACGGCGTTTGTCTAGGTGCAGAAAAACAAGGCGGCCTCGTTCTGCTACGAGCGAGGATCGAGGGAGGGAACGAGGTTCGTCTCAATTTATTCTGCGGAGTACGTCCGTCAAAGAAATAAATAAAAAACACAAAAAAACGTGCATTTGACGTAGTCTGCTGCGCACCGCAGAAGCACTAGCCCCGTTTTTTTCTCTCGTGTATTATTCAGACAAGCCGTTTTTTTTGGCAATAACACATTGTACTTACACAGGGCGTTGATTTCAAAGCAGTAGAATTTTTCTTCTGAGGAATCAAATGTGCCGTTTACCTAAGGATTAAGAAAGTCTAGCGAAACCTAGGGCACGATGTAGTTTTTTTTGTTTCTAAGTTCCTCAGACATTTTTATTTAACTTCTCTGAAAACGCAATATGGTGAAAAACACATTGATGATTTCATAACAATTTAACGGATACGTGCTCATGCTAAATGTATAGTGTCAAATTATAAATAAAAAGCGCGATTAATTTTTTATACTATTTCGAGCAACCCGTGATCGAGGAATACGGAAGTTGACACGAAGAGAGGACAAGAAGAGCGTTCTCCTCCTCCTCTCTGGTGTCAACGTTCGTATTCCTCAGCCTCTGGTTGCTTCAAAAATTTCAATATAGACCGGCTCACTGGCGCCCTTACGTTCTGTTTGTTAACATCTTTTACATGCGCAATCTATGTTTGTGTACGTTTTGTACACATCCTGAGTGTCGCGCTTAAACAATCGTTCAATTCAAATACAACCATTGATTTGAAAGCACCTTCTGAATAACAGGATACAAAGTGGTACAGAACTGAGTGAATGTTAGAGCCATCGTGTTCCCGAATGTCACTCAGATACCGAGAGGCTAAAGCACTTTCATCCAAATAATTGAAATGTCCATACACTAAAGGCTCCACTGTATGCCAAAAAGTCCGCGCGTCAAAGTATCTGCAAACCCAAATGTCCATGTACTAACCGTCCAGGCACCAAATTGCCTACGCGCCAAAAAGTCCATGTCCCGAAAAGTTCGTGCACCGAATTGTTTGTGCACCGAAATCTCTACACCGAAACATCGCACAACCGAACTATCATAAATTGCGTTCTGACGGCGGCGTGCGGAAGCACGAAATGCTCCAGCGATTTTCCGTCGCAGGTCATGACGGCAAAATGAGACAGGCATCGTTACCGCCTGCCGCAGCAGTGCCCTTTCCTCGAATCGCAGGAACCGAAAATAAGCCGTTAGGAAAGCATCCCTTTGAAGCGCCCGCTCCCGCCGAAGACAGATGAGGCTTCGCAATATGACATAATGCATCCTAATATGCGAAACTTGAGCACAGAAATGTTTAATAGCAAGCACGGTGGAAGAAGAGAGAAGTGTCTGAACGGCGGCGCCTCGCCACGGACCAAAGAAGTCAAAGCTTCGCTCCCCTTTCTGGCAAACGCCGTGTGATGGCGCATCATGACACGAGCTCTAGTAACCGTTTTCCTTTTCGCGCACGTTTTCAAGGCTGCGCGGAGCCCCAGCCCGACAGTGCCCGTGCCGGGAGATACGCGAAAGCCGAGTGGAATTTCACCCCCTTTTTGCCTTGTTCCGGCCTCTGTGTTTCTCCACCATGGTTGCAAAGTTTTGGCTTATGCGCGAATACTGAGCACGTTTTTCTGGCGGCTCTTTCCGCAGGCATGCGTGTGGTGTACGACATCAGTCGTGAGCCTTGGGACCGCGTGGTGAGCTTGCGGATCCTGTGCACTGCCTGCCGGGTGCCCGTCTTCGAGGATGTGGACCCTGACAAGTGGTACCGCATCGCTGCCGTCAGCTACATCGTGAACGGAGGAGACAACTTCGACTTCTCTTTCGTGAAGCCGCAAGACCGCCGTGACACTGGTATGTGCACCGCCTTTACTTCTGAAGCCACCAGAGCAAGTGTCAGCTAGAGTTGCTGGATGGGGAGATGGTTTAAAACCCGCTGGTTTCTATGCCGTCTTTTGCTCGCCCTAAAACTCGCAATTGTCCGAAATATAATTAGGGTGACCGCGTTGCAAATATTATTCCGCTATACCCGACTTACTACGATTCACTCGCCTAAAGACTCTGAAATAAAATGATACATAAAAAAACATAGATAAAAGACTTCTAAAAATGTTTCTAGAAAAACAAAACAAAACAATATTTGACGCAATATTTGCGTTTCCATATGAAATTAAGGTACAGGTAGCCGTGCTCCAGGCCCTGCCCATAGCAAAAGGAGCGCAGCTAGCTACGCTGATCTTCTCGGTCCTCATTGGTTGGAGAGATAATCCACATGTGGAATGTTCCTTGCAAAATACTTTCTCCGTGCCGCGGTAGACATTTATTCGACATATTTTAACGAAATAGCGTCAAGGAGCTCGTGTCGCGGAAAAGCCGGCGTCGGTGGCGTGTGCTAAAATACAGGATTGGTCGATAGGGTCATGACGTCACAGTCACGTGACCGCGCCCGGGAATTTCAAACAACCCACAACGCTCACGTGAAACGTGACGTCAGCCCTGGAATGAAAGTGAATAAAAAAACATGACGTAATGCGAATTAAAGGCCTTAGCATATTTCAAGTGATTTCACTCCACAAAGTAATTCATATGCCTTAAAAAATATTGAAGAATTTTAGGCGGGATTTGAACCCTCGACCCTTCGGTTGCGAGCCAAATACGCTACCAGCAAGCGCTTAAGAAATGTTTACACGCTTGCGGTAAGGTTACGCGAGGCCTCGTCGGTAGCGCGTCTGGCACCGAGCGGCAGTTTATTTGTTTCTATGCTTCACTATCGCGTTCCACTCTTAAAGGCGGAGCTTAAGCGTCCTCCAAGTTTTTATGTTTGATAAACTAACTATAAAGGTTAAGTCAATATAGTTTCCAAAGATATCACCAGATCGTCCTTTCCGCTTCAATTTCAAACAATTGCAAACATGGCTTTCTCACACGTTGTAACTCATTGAGGAAGAACACGAGTCGCTGGGCGGAGCTCGGTTTCTTTCTCCCTAACTAGTTCGTCTATCTAGCATCATTTCCTTAGGGATTTGGACTATAGTTTTAGTGTATCCTTTCTTTCAACCTTATTTGTGTTCTTTTGATTTGGTGCAATACTTTTTCGATATAGTCATCTTCCGTGCATTGAGGGCTCTCGATAAATTCTGAAGTGGTTCTCGTTTTCGTATTCCTCCCTTTATCTGAGGCTGGTCCGTTTCTATTTTCCTGTCACACTTTGATTGTATATGTGATACCACGACGTCACTTGACAGTGCAACGTCATGATGCCACGTGACGTCACGCAGCCTGGTTACGTGACGTTACGTGACGTGACCATGGCCAGATACAATGACGTGGTGTTAGTGGCCTCCCTACTAAATGCTACGCATTTAGAACGGCTTTGGGGAGCGTCTACACCTTTGACGAGAGTACATTTCATGCGTCTCCTCGGTTCGCAGGCTACGAGGACGTGGACGTTTTTGTGAACTACCTGAAGGCCATCTCCCCGGTGACCATGGGCCTGGACGGGAGGATCTCCTTCGCGTCCGCGCCCGGTCCGGCAACCAAGCCCAACCACGCGGGATGCCCAGCGCCGACCGCCTTAACGGCCCTGCTTTTGCCCGCTCTAGTACAGGTCGCCATGCTGCTCCAGCAGTCGCTGTTGTGATCGGGAAAAGCACTGTCACCGCCTCACGTAGGACCTCGGCAAGCCGCCGCCTCAACGACGCGATATCAAGAACGAACAGCGAGACTTCCGTTAAAGGGACGCTGTGAACTTGCGCTCTTAGAGCGTTTCTGCAGTACGGGTAGGGCACAAGGGACACAAAAGGCCGGTTCACACACGCAGCGCAGCGCCGAGATAAAAGAGAGTCACGCGCTGCATTGGCGATACTGTGAGCACTGACTCAGCACTGGCCCAGTGCTGCATTGCGTGTGCGCGCTGGACAAGGCGGGGTCACGTGCGGAGCGCTCATACATCGCTGCTACACTGCCGAATCAGCTCAGTGTCTATAGAGCTATGTAAGTGCTCTGGTGTGCGTGTGTGAACAATACTTAGTGGTTTTCTAAATATTTTGTGACGGTAACTCAATCTATGCTCCCTGCACCCTAGGTAACTGAAAATCAGGATCACGCGTGGACTTTCTTTTCTATGGAAAACGCGACAGAAGATCGCGACATGCCCCTTTACTAAGGTGCATATCTAAAAAAAGGGCCTGTCTCGATGTCTCCTCACATTTTTAGTAAGGGAAAAGGCAACCTGCGATGGTAATATTTGGTTTGCTTAGACGCTCAGGGCACTTAGACCGCGTTTGCGCCGAAAGAATATGATATCGATAACCAATTTTGTGCTCCTTCGAATGAGGTTTCGTCCGTAACGTCGAGATATATGTCCAAGTGATTCACTGTTCTTGTTGAGGAGTGTTATTGCCATTCGTTTTTATGTCGGTTGCCGAAGCCCTTAGTGGTGAATGTTTCTTCTACCAGAAAACGTTTGTATTTTTAGAAAATTACTTTTTTACAATAGAACTTTTTACAACGTCTTGTTTTTGGTGCCAAAATATGAAGACCACACTTACCTGCTCAGCGATATTACTCTACATTGTAAACTAAACAAGAATACTATCAGCAGAACCTTAAATACGAAGGTTCCAACATTTTAAGACTAAAGACTAACTGCGGCGCCTCATTAGCTGCGTCAATGTCCAATTAGTAGCAACAGTTTCTTTCTTTTCTACGGAGACACTTTTTTTCTACGTTTTCCTAACTCTCAGAAGACTAGCCCGTTTATTGAAAACGACTTTTTTACTTCTGAGGAAGAATTGACTGGTACGAAAACGAAGTATCCATGTCTGACCATGACCACTTCGCGGATGCTGAAGGATTTAATTTGGGAACGCGGACATAACTGGGATCGACACTAACCCCCGGCAGACGCGAGTGGTAGAAGCTATACGCTCCCATCAGAGAAACAGAAAGAAAGCAAAATGCTGCACCCGCAGAATGAGAAGCTGTAGCTCCTAAACGGACATAATCTCCCCCGATGAAAAAATTGAGTCGGCTTTGGAAAATTGGTATCCTGGAGCCTTCGTATTTAGTGCTTGTTTTGTTGCTATCTTTACTGTTTGGACTCAGTTCGAAAGACTGTAAAATTTGCTTATATTCATTTTGATTTAAGATGGCAATAAAGGTATTTTCATCCAAGATATTTTAGAGTACACGAGCATTTCAAGTGTGCTAAGGATTCCCACATTAATTAGGTAAATAGTGCAAAGCGCGCTGGAGCTTTCGGTCTTTTGTCCCCCCTAAAGAGGAGTTTGTAGATATTTATCGTCCCTCGGTGAAACTAGTTGTGCTATAGATTAAGATAATTTGGAATACGTGTATATGATCCATGTGTGCTCATGTTTAAGCAGTTGCAATGAAAGTAAATGATCAAACTGCTTAAAAAATGTGGGCTGGAGGCGAGATTCAACACAGAGACCTAGAAAAAAAAACCGAGGACAATGTCATTTGAATATTTAAGAAATTATCACTTACTATAGTCACATACCAGTTAACTTATGTGCATCAAAAACTCCTCCCACACCCGCATTAATGCCAGTCAGTGTTACTCCGAAATGCTCAAGTGGTCCACTAACAAGGCGCACGTCGCGTTGACATCTGTGTGGATCGGTGCATACTGCTCACCTGCAAGGAAAATAGGAAATCGAATCTGAGAACACGCAAATTTAGCCGAAAAGACTAAGCAGTTGAGTGCTCCCAGCTTGCACGCCTTGGGCCCTGACCACGTACCTCTCCACTTCCCCACTGGTCTGACATGTCGTTATGGCCATTTCCTCCCCTGGTCGTCCACGGAGCAATTCGATGCCGTGGTCGGTACATGGTGCTCTTGGTGCGTTCTTAAGTTGCGTCTGAATATAGATGCAACACAAGGATGAGATGTGTCATTCATTGCTCCCATGGCAGCGAACTTTCGGTAATTTTGTGCCATTGGCAGTGTCTTTTTTTCTGTGAATATTGACAATACCTTTTTAAAGCATGAATTGCTTTCTTTATGCGCTCGTCTCACCTTCAGCACCAGGAAACAGTTATAAAAAAAATGGAACATTCACAGAACGTTAAGCGTTTCGAAAATACTGCAAAGTTGGTCAGCTCCCGAGTTGATTTCGCATCTCGCTCCAGCTGCGTCGTGGAGCCTTGTCAAGGCCACGCTAGCGCGTCGTGTGGCCACATGCCTCTCGCTTTACCTGGAATACTTTTGTGACGCTTTTAATGCAACAACTTTATGCTTTCCGCCTAATTCTGTGCCTAAAAAAAGGTTTGTGATTTTTTTGTCTCGCTGGTAATGTTTTATAGATATATAGGAATTAACAAGTATGCGTATGATTGTTGGGCGGTAAAAATAAAATAATATATTTTCCTGTTCGTTTTGTTCACCTTCTGGCACCTAAGATAGGTCTTCCACCATCGTCTGCGCTTTTAGCGCCATGCCACTTCGGCTTGCTCGCGTTGCCTATGCTTGCCACGTGGTCAATATGGCTGTAACAAATGATTTTTCAACTTTTTCTAAATAGTGATGTCCATTAATCGAGAGTTTTTATCCTGCCAAGAACGGATATCGGCTTTGGTTTCATATTTATTTTACAGTTAGCTTTTACTTTACTTATCAGCGGACTGAAATATCACGTGGTCATGACATAGAATTTCACCGGAAACGGAAGTTTTACCAGCCGTGCAAAGGTCAGCTTTGTAATCCGTCCGTCTTCCTTGCGGCATGGTGGGATCGCCGTGAAAGGTCTAGCTACAGCAACAGCCCTCTCAGACTTTTTGCCGACGTGACCGGCATGCCATGATTGGCCAGGCGCTCAATATTGTTTATTTATTAATTTATTTATTTTCAGATACCTACAGCACCAGTGACATGCCGGTCCTCTTTAACTGGATAAATGTTTGGTTTCATCGAGAGGAATATTGTGATGTCAGCCATGTTGCAACTTGACCCGAGATAGGAGTGTGAAATAGAGACTTAAACGCAGAAGAGACAAAAACAGGGAACAAGAGAAGTCTCAAACGCAGATAAAAAGTATTCAGTCCCACCTCCTTATATACACAAATCCACAAGGTCACCATCCACACAACTTGCCTTTTGCTGGGGCACAATACACCAAGACACACATAAGAACAACCAATCCAGGACAAAGAGATGCCCTTTCAACTAACAAAAAAAAATAGCAGTCAGGTCAAACCTTTCCAACTTAAACTAACCCTCCACTGTAAAAAAAATGCATGCTTTGTGGAACATTTTGCATTACACCCGTGAAGAACGTTGATCCCGAACATAAACACAAAAACCAACACCCTAAAAAAAGTAGAACTAGAAAGAAACCTTTTCAATTTTACCAATGCCGAACACCAATTCAAAAAAGAATAGATACTTCTGGACTTACTCTAAGTTCTATCACGCTTCCTTTTCAAAACATGAAAAACACGAACACACAGACATACACAATTGCTTCTAAAATACTTCGGCATTGTTCACCAGCTGCAACGATGCCTGACCAATAGAGTTACCAATTGATTTACTTGAACAGTTTACCATACCATTCTTTTACTGTCATCCACTTCTCAATGTATTTCTTCCGTTCCTGACCAGAAAGCAGTGCAATTATTACAATCATTTATGTGCTTTGCTATTTCCGAATTGGTTGTTTTAATCCTTACGTTTCTCTTGTCTTCTGTCAATCTATCATTAGCACACCTCGAAGTTTGGCTTATATATGCAAAACCACATGCCATCGGAATCACATAAACTACTCTATTCTTGCAAGGAATCGATTTCTCATGGTGAGTTTTTCTACACTCATGCACTCCCGTTTCAAAAGGAGTTAGTCTAGTCAACCTGATATGGGAACTAAAAACAGTTTCCACTCCAAACTGCTTACCACACGCGGTCAAGTATGGCAAAATTTCACGAAAATAGGGATCACAGACGTCCGGCTTACCGACGTAATTTTCCTTTCGTTTTTTTCTCCTTGGTGTATCAATTTAAATGCATTTTGATGAACGAATCTCCATACCATGACCCCTAGTCTCTTCCATTGACGTTCCAACGACTTTGGGATAAAATATATGCACGACCGTTCTTCTGATCAAAGACTTTACAACATCCGATTTTACCGTGTTTGAATGACAGCTCGTTTTTAACAGTACTGGTTGGGTTTTTTTTTTTTTTTCGCCGTACTCCCAGCACACATTTTTCTAAGTGCGAGTTCGCAAATCCAAGAATTGTAATACTCCATTCTCCGGTTTCACCACAATGGAGCGCAGTTAATGGAGCTGCTGACTTCATCGATTGCTCGATACATATCATCCCGGAAAGTGTACTCGAAAATATCGTCCACATATCTCCAAGCAATAAATGTGTCCACTTCAAGTACATTAATTCTATCAAACAAAACAGAATCCAAAAAAGTCAGATATACCTCCGCTAAAGCCGGTGCAACCAAGGACCCAATGCACAGGCCTTCCTTCTGCACTAACTTTTTCCTTCATACTCCAAAACTGTAGACTATAGATAATAATCAAGAATGATGAGAAAACTGTCTAGCGAAATGCCTGTTTTAAATGGAAAGTAAACCAGATTAGATTGTAGCGCATTCTTTACTCTCCTCAGCAGTCTATTTTTCTCCATAGACAAACAAATTGTTGTGCGGGAAGTTAGTCTGCCTCAGTGGGCGTCTGGTGTCTCAGCTGTAGGTGAGCAATTTAGCCAGTGCGGTACAACCGCTAACATGGGGTCTTTAACGTTCACCACGCAGTAGTGATACACGATCGCACGCCGGTACGATGCTCATCCAGATCGAAACGGACAGGGGTGGGGATTGAGCGCAGGATCCCTGGGTTCTGCAGCGCGAGCTTCCGCTCCACCTGCTCCGAGCTAGTGTGCGCTAGCCCACTCGGCCACCGATCCGCCTCCTGGGAATAATATAGGTACTTAATATCTAACGAAAGAACTCAACATTCCCTTTTAAACCATTCTGAAGAAACTTTGAAACGAATTTCTTCCACATACCACATTCGTTATTCACCGCACAAAAAACATTTCCGGCAATTATCCTTTAAAAAAATGTTAAACTTAGCGTTGATTGCGTTGGACGCAACAGACTTTGTGCCGCACTTTCCAACTCATCCACCTTAAGAACCGAACTGATCCTTGTCCTTAGTTTAGCAATGTTTTCACTCCAGTCGGAGAAAAGCGAATTCACTGTTGTGTCCGTTTTCATTTGGAAGATCGACCTGGAAGGGATGACAAACTTCCCGATCTGTCTGCTTGCAACAACTTCACTGACCTCGCGTCTAAATTTTTAGTGACAACACTGATTTCGCTAAATTTCTTCTTTTCATTTGGATACCCGTTTTTCACCACTTTTTTCATTTTGCTAATAGCAACATCTATAAACGGTACTCTCTCATCAGGGTTGACCTTCCTGGCAATAGACTGCATGGACGAAAGCAGGTCCAGTTTTGAGGGCTTTACATTTAGACAACATTTCGGTCCTCTCCGTAAAATGCCTTCTGATTTTGATGAAATAAGCTCATTGCACGTGTTAACAAACAAATTTTGACGCTCAGAACCATCATTACTGTGGAACCAAGACTTTCTGCCTTTCCTATTTCTGTAGTCACGCTTAATATAGTCCGAGACATGTCTGCGCTTCACATACCAAAGACGGTCAAAACGGGCCTTCTTTTCCCTGTTTCATTATTGAAAGTCCGGGTGGCACTTGAACTCCCTTCCCACAAGAAGGAGCCACAGCCTTTCACAGGGGCTACGAATGCCTTGGATTTTTTTACCTTACGTTTTGATTATCTTTTTCTTGAACCGCCACGGTATCTCCGATGTCGATATAGACGCTTGAAGAGTTTATCAATGAAATTGTTCCGCAGAAATATGCCAAAAAAACGCAACCTGGGCTTCCAAGTCGGAAGCCGACGGCAACCCAGTTTGTCCAGTACGGTGAACGCTTCATGAATTACAACGATTTGCTTTGCTATGAGCGTAGGAGCACTAGAAAGGGGGGGGGGGGCAAATATTGCTTCGTGTACAATTCATGAAAAAAAATTCGAAGTACAAGCGAGCTGGTGGATAACCCGGGACTACGGCATGATATGGCACATAACCCGGGACTGGGGCATAATATGGCAACTTAAGCTTTGAAGCAACAAAAACAGGGAAGAATAGACGTCTCAAATCAGCTAAAGGATATATTCAGTCCCACTTGCTTATACACATACTGTCACAAGGTAACCAACCACACAACTTGCTTTTTGCTGGCACACAATACACCAAGACACACAAAGGAACAGCCAAAACAGGACAAAGGGATGCCCCCTCAACTAATAAAAAAGGTACTAGCCAGTAGAAACCTACCCAACTTAAGCTAACCCTCACTTCTACAAAAAAAAAAAAAAAAGGTTTATGCTTTGCGGGACATTTGACACTGCACCCGCGAATAACATTGGCTTCGAACAAAAATCCAAAAATCCAACAGCCTAAAAAAGTACAATTGTAAAGAAACTTTTTAAACTCTATCAACCCGGAGCACCAACTTAAAAGAAATAAATACTTCTGGACTCATTCTAAGGGCTATTGCGCTTCCTCTTCCAAAGAGAAAAAAAACACGCACACACAGACACGCCAAATTCTTGTCTCCAAAATTCTTTGGAATTGTTTCCCAGCTGCAACGATGCCTCACTAATACAGTTAGTTACCAATTCGATTTATTCGAACGGTTTACCATACCATTCTTTTACTGTCATTTTCTCTTTTCTATGTATTATTTTTGTTCCTGGTCACAAAGCAGCGCAATTATTACAATCATTGTCAACTTTGTGTTTGTTTAGGAATGCGCTGACTCCAGCTTCCACATGCTTCTTACACGCACGATTGAGCTTTTTGTTCAGGCCTGGCTTCTATACGACAGAAACATATTAAATTTTGGTGAGGATGCGAGGACGAAGGCAAGTTTTCTGAATGTTCGCCGATGAATTACCTAAAAATTCGCGAGCTAAATATCATATTGTTTATAAAATGTAGGCTTTTAGTTGAAATAATTTCTATTCCCCCTTGATTTAGAAAAGTCAATTTCTTCATAATAAAGCGCTAAATATTGCCTGCAACGCTAACCAGACGCTATAAGTTCAAGGTCTCTATCACTTGAAAACGATTTTACTCAAGCTCTTATCCAACCCCCTGAAAATAAAACGGCAACTGTCGTCAAGTCAAGGTTAAATTTGCTTACGGGGTGAGTACATTTGTTCCACATAGGTGGTGTCATTTTGTATTCCGCGTAAATGAGCATATACAGTTGGGTAACCGGACGAAAGCTCATCGGACAAAAGCTCACCCCTTTTTTTTACAAACGCTAACGAAAGCTTACCTCTTTTTTTTTTGGCTACCCGGGTGAAACCCGGGTTGGACTACAGTGCGAACGCGGTGGACATTGCACCATATTTAGGAGGCTGCCTTTTCCACCTCTGCTAAAGCACACAAAGAAAGGTAAGCCAACAGAAACCCTTCTATAAATGTCATAGGGAACGTGCTGGTAAGAAAAATTTAGTTGCATCACGTTTCCGAAATATATATCTCGCAGTGACGCTTCGCCTTGTCAATTCAGTCAACCGGAAAGCTGTTGGATCTTCGATACAATTTGGTAAAGAAAATCGCTAAACGAGTAAGGTTCGGCACAATATCTCTTCGTGACTAATGCATATGTTTTCTTGGAGTTCAGAGTAATACTTGAAGTGAATGGCTAAGAAAATAAAATTGTTTCTATCATTGTGCAGCGTAATTATTTTTGAAATCAAGGATTATCTCAAGGTGATGTCAAACGAAAACTGAAGCAAAACTGTATTATTTAAACCCTTGAGTTGCCAGTACTGACAACAAATTTCGAAAGCTACGCGGGATGTTGGATGGGCAGGCGTTCCTTCCACCACAGCTGTGCCCCAAGGACTAACCTAAACCAGGAAAAAGTCTACCGGCGACATCGGCGACCTGCTGGGCTACTTTGAGTGCGCCTATCTCAACTGCACCTTCTGTGTTACTTCTGCGCCTTCTGCTGCGGCACACAGAGCGAATTCTTCGATTTGCCTGAGTGTGCGCAGACGACGCCCGAAGGTTCCCGGAACGGTGGAATATGTACGACGCCACACTACAAGATGAGGACCGGACGAACAACGCCTGTGAAGGATGGAATGACGGGTTCCAGAAGCTTGTCGGCCACGCCCATTCAACTGTATGAAGGCTGATAAAATGCCTACGGCAAGATCAGGCGCTCGTTGTCACGGCATTGATACAAGCCCGGAGAGTTGAGCCTCCAGTGAAGCGGGTGTGAAAAACCAGCCTGTGCATGCAGAACCATCGGAAATTATTCGCTAGGGGTTCCAGGTACACTGGTACCTACCAAGATTGCTGGAGGCAGTGAGCGACTGCATTCGCTTCTAACCAATCATCAAAGAAAATTGCCTCCACTCGAATCAACAAACCCGTTGCCTGTCAGATTTAATGTTTAGGTGCATTTTAATGTCGCACGCACAAACCTAATTTGTCTGCGCTCGTGTTAAGAGCAGCACGAAATGTTCTCCTGGTAAGTGTCTGACCGGGTTTGTAAAAAAAGTATGGGAGCTTTTTTCCGGTGAGCTTCTGTCTGGTGAGCTTTTGTCCGGTGAGCTTTTGTCCGGGATTCATACAGTTTGACTCCAGATGATCTTACGTTGTACAATGAGCAGAAAACATTGGCGCTACACATAGAAATCTCAAACTTTCATGAAATATAGAATGAAGTGATTAGTGTTACTTTGTGAAATGTTAAGGCGTAGTTCTCTTTCTGTAAAATGAGACCCGCAAACTTGCTAAAGCCAATGGCGGATGTGTTCGCAGACAACCAAGTTAGCGATTGATTGAAACTTTTGGCGCTACCACCTAAATAGGTGCAGCAAGGAGACAAGAGTGTGCGTTGTCTGCGCAGACTTCCGAAAGTAAGAACTCAAAAATAAGCGTAAGAAAAGCACGAAAAAACAGAAGCTATGTCAGGCGTGCTTACTTTGCCACGATGGCTCAAGTAGCTCGAGTGAATGTTTTTTTCTATTTGTTATTTTTTTACATCGGTGCAATTTTTCGGTCATTCCCGAGGATGTGGCCAAAGGAGCCTCCGTCGAGACCCCATTGAAGAAAGAGCAACTGGAACCATGGAAAGCGTTTTCAATCGAATGGCGGACGCTTGGGCGCAGGTTCATTAAAAGAGCGCATGCGCTGCGAGGTCGCTTGGTGAGGGGGACAGCGGGCGGAGGAAGAGGCTGGCCAAAGCTTGGAGACGCTTGAAAACGATCGGCGCTTTCTCCTCCTCTTCGCTGCTTGTATTGCAGACGCGGCCCATAAGGCACCTTTCCCGATCGAGTCCTTCCAAACGCTGGTCCGTTCGGTTATGTCTCGCTCTCCGAGTAGTGCTGCCGCCGCGGCGCCAGAAACAATGGCCCTCTGATTGCATCTAGCTCGACGATCCATCCCATTATTTTTATTATCATCGCCTTTGCTGCGATAGGGCGACCTTCTAGAAGTGCAGCTCTTCGGCGCCTGCTTTCCGGCTTGAGCGGTGTCGCCGTCAGCGTAACCGCGCGTTGCACTATGGGAATGATGCGAGCGGGCGTAACCGCGCGTCGCATTATAGAAAAATTTCCTCACTATATTTAGCAGAAAAAATTTCGCAAAGTTTCCCCACTGAAATTAGCGCAAAAATTTTTCAGCAAAATTTTGTGGGGCAATTTTCTTCCGCTAAATTGAGTGGGGAAATTTTTTCCCTGTATTTAGCGGGGAAAAGTAAGGATGGTTCGTAAGACTCGTCCACAATAATGATTGCAGAAAACAAGCAAAAGCACGAGAGTTATTTTCTGGAGTTCTCTCTCAAAGTTACAGCCATGGCAAACATCTATCACGTATTTCGCACATGCGCATACTGCCACAAAGACTCAGTGGTATACACATCCATACACATACATATATTTACTAACAGAGATATCTTTCTTTTTGTTTTTAAAGCCCAGCTCTTAGGCGCCCGTTTCCGGCTTGAGCGGCGTGGGCGTAGCCGACGGCGTCGGTGTCGTCGTCGCCGTCGGCGTAATTGCGCGAAACGTCGCCGTCGGACGTTTCCCATAATATGACGTTTCCCATAATGCAAAACGTCGCCGTCGCCGTCGGCGGCAACCGCGCGTTGCATTATGGGACGTTTCCATAGTGCAACGCGAGGTTACGCTGTTCCATTATGATTATGTTGCGCTGAGGAGGGAGAAGGAGGAGGAGGAAAAGAAGGAGGAGGGGAGGGCAGGAGAAGGAGGAGATGGGAGAAGGGGAGGAGGAGGGGAGGAGGAGGGGAGATGCCAGCTACCCGTTGTGCAGACAAGTGATATCACCATTTATAAGTCACGGAGAGGCACGTATGAAAACGTGGGGTACTCGTTATCCAAGTAGTCATCGACATGGGTACGGGTCCATCGAACTCTGTGGCACGTCAGACGAAGTTAGTGAACTTTCTGCTGCAAAGTTCGACAACGGTTTGCTCGTGGTAGCTCTATCTCTCGCCTATGGCACTCACCGAATCTTTCGTGCAAGACAAAGAAGACCTTCATACTAGTCATGCAGGAAAACATCCCATTGGCCTCGAGGGACGTGCACTCTCTGTTCTGCTGTGCCATCTCGGAGGAGCACGCTCAAGTCTAATGCTGAAGAAACCAAAAAACGCAGAGTAATCTTCAACAGAGCCGACAGCACGTAGGATGACATCGAGAGTATCAAGCGCTTCGTTAAAGTGTGGACTTTAACGCCGTCTCGTTCTCCCGCTTTGATCCTGGTGTCCTGTCTTCTGGCGCCGGCAGAACTTAGACGGAGTGGACCTTCCAGATGTGAGAACTACATTTCTTTACCTCGAACAAGCGGTGAGCGAGAATATCAGAATATATATATATATATATATATATATATATATATACAGGGTGTTTCAGAGAACGCAGGCCAAATCGCTCCTGCAAAAGTACTCATCGCAACGGAAAAAGGCTTGTGGCGTTTTGGTCCCTGACCAGGGGCCCATTTAGGAAAATGATTAAGGTCCGGGATACTTAAGCTGTTAATTATTTTTCCGTAATTCACTTTTAATATTGTGTTTAGCGGCATGGTTTCAATTAGAGAATTGCTCAGCGTCGTCGAGAAACACTAAATCAACAAATTGCAGAACGATAGAAGGCATGCGAAGCTATTTTACGACTATCACAAATCTCGACGGGTTTTAAGTCTCGGTTTTTATCGGAGCGCATCTGGCCCGGCGTCACTGCGCCCAGTGGAGAGAGAGTGCAACCAATTTCTGCTGCGCTGTCATCGCGCGACGCAGCAGAGGCTGGTTGCGCTATCTCTCCACGGGGCGCAGTGCCGCCCGGGCCGAGATGCGCTCCGACAACAAACCGAAACTTAAAAAACCCGTCGAATTTGTGCGGTTTTTCAGAAAGCCGTAAAATGCTTCGCGTGCCTTCTATCGTTCTGCAATTTGTTGATTTAGTGTTTTTCGACGATGCTGAGCAATTTTTCTAATTGAAACCACGCCCTTTAACACTATATTAAAAAAAGTTAACTACGCAAAAATAATTGAACACTCTATTATCCCGGACTTTAATAATTTTCCTAAATGGATCCTGATTCAGAACCAATACGACACAAGCCTTTGTTCGTTGCGATGAGTAGTTTTCGCAAGAGCGATTTGGCTCTGAGTTCTCTGAAACACCCCTGTATATATATACAGGGTGTTTCACGAAAGGTGGACAAATTCGATATTGCGAAAACTACGCGTCTCGGCAAAAAATGGCTTGTGTCACTTTTTCCTGGGCCAGGGGCCTTTGAGGAACACTGAAACAAATTGCACTAAAAAGTAAAGGTGCATCAATTGGAGCGTTCACTATTTTATGCAAAAAAGTCGTGTCTCGCGCTAATCTTCTTTTGTGCAAGGGTACCAGGTCCAGCAAATTAAGTAAGTATTCATATTCAAAATAAATGCGCCTCCCAACCAATCGATCGTAAACAATACGCACGAGACTACGCTGCACCTTTGCTAAACTACATGATTGAGTCGATCCAATGGCATTCCGTTCGACTGAGCAGAACTCAAGTTCAGACAAAACAAGGGCGCGAAATAGATGAATCATGTTAGCGTAAGTACAAAAATTCCGCGTAATTTGAGAAATAACGCCTAGCACCTGATAAGAATCATTCACAACTTTCGAAACATGCTCAGTAAACGAAAGGCGGGAATGAAACAGCACTCCCAGATCACGAATAGTATCTGACCTCGCGATAAACCTAACATTGTACACGAGTACTCAATGCAGCTTGTCAAACGGGTAAAGGAAACAACCTTGGTCTTACTGGGGTTAAGTACCAAATTAGTTTTCAAGCACCAGTTTAGAACTGACTGAACATCATCTTGCATCATTAGGCAGTCAGTAGTTGAATGAATTTCGCCGATAAATCTTAACATCATCTGCAAACTGCAGCACCTTTAAATGCTGTACACTGTCTATCGAATCATCGAGAAAAATGTTGAATAACAATGGCCCGAGATTGGAGCCTTGAGGGACTCCAGTATTTAAAACATATGAGGCAGAAAAACACCATTCATACACCTCTCTTCGGTCTTCCGCCTAGATAACTAGACAACCAACTGAAAAATGAGCTAGTCATGCCCAACGCTGAAAATTTGGCAAGTAACAATTTATGATCTACGACATCAAAAGCTTGAGAGCAATCGAAAAAAACAGCATCAACTTGTCCACGGGACGTGACCTTAGGTAGAATGTGTTCCAAAAATAATACAAGGTTTGTTTACACTAAACGCCGTTGACAAAAACCTTGTTGGGTGAGACAAAGAGACGATTTAAAATGGAACTAAATATGCTTATACTTTGCCTTTTCAAAAACCTTAGAAAGAGAACAAAGAAGAGAAATTGGTCTATAGTTATTAACGCAGTCAGTGCGACCAGATTTATGTATAGGTACAACTACTGCATTCTTCCATCCTTGAGGAAATACATTGACCTCTAAGGACATTTTGAAAACGATGTAGCAAAAGATGGGCTAAAAATAGCCCTGCATCCCTTTACGTTGAAAGCAGGAATTTCGTCCTCACCGCATGACTTTTTTGGAGCGAGCTCATTTATTGCGTAAAGCACATCTTCAAGCGTAAGATTCGGAACTGCCAAGCTGCGGGTAGATTCAAGAGGAGCATCGGTCATTACAGTGCACAGAATAATCAAGTTACCGACAGAAGAGAAGATAACTTGCAACGGGAAGGAGCTGAGCTAGTTGGTTGGACAGCTAGTTGCTGTCCAACTAGCTAGTTAGCTAGTTGGACAGGGTGCTGGAACAAGGACCGAAGTTCGCCATAGCCCCCAAGCTCGAGGCAGTAGACAACGTAGCTCTCCTAAGGCAGATAGCCGCCAAGGCTCCCCAGGAAAAGGCCCTCAAATCATTGATGAGGGCATTCAAGCCTTTGAAAACCTCATAAACCCTGGCAAGGCAAAGATGAGCTTCAAATCCACCATTCACGAATTGCGAAGCAAATATCTTAAGTTATGCGTGTCAGACAAAGAAGGAGGTTTCGTTGTTCTTGGTTCAGAAGCATATGGAGAAAAGGCCCATCAAGCTATCGTCAAGAATTTTATAAATATAGACGAAAAACGAACCAACGCAGCAAAAAGAAACATCTTACACCTCTTACACGAAAATCAACAACCCAGCCTTTGCACCAAGATCAAAGCCGCAAAAAATGACAAGCTTACGGTGTTCTTCTCCGCCAAGACTCACAAAGAAGGTGTTCCTTTTCGGGCCATAGTGTCGGAAAAAACAACGTGGCAAGCATGTGTTTCATTGTATTTGGCCCAACATCTCTCCAAAATACACCTTGTAGACCCATTCCAAATACCAAATTCGGAGCGAGTGATATCCTATCTACAGGAACAAGGAAACAACATCGTCTCGGGCTTTTCCTTGGACGTACAGCACATGTATTACTCTATTCCTCAAGCAAGGCTTGCACAGGTCCTCAGAAGTACCATCGAAAACCAAGGCCTCGCGGAGTTCCAAAATGCAGCAGGTGTTAGCCTAGACACCTTCTTGGAGGTTTTAATGTACTATTTGTCCGGCAACGGTAGTAACCCACCAACATCGGCAATTTGTCCAGAAGAGTCCAGTTTGCATTGGTTCAAAAGTGGCCAATATTTGTGCGACATCTTTCTCGCCGCGTGTGGGGTAGCCATACAGCAAGTTTTAAAAGACACGCGAGTTGCTGCTATTTTCAGGTACGTTGATGATTTTCTTATTTTGTGTACAACTGGAGTTGATGATACAGCAGACGGATGCCTCAACACCACCTTCAGGCGTTTCCAAAATAGCTGCATGGGGCTCCACATTTACCTACGAGCTCCCTGTTAATAATTCCATACGGTGTCTTGATTTGACCTTGAACTTCCAAAAAGAACATTTGTCTTGGAGATATGAAGCGCGATCGGGGAAAGGATTCCTACCCTTCGAATCTGAACATTCCAAAATTGTAAAACAAGGGATCGTTACTGCAGCTCTGTCAGCCAGCCCCAGAAAGACTTGCCCCCACCAAAAGGGAAAAAGCTTTGAGACCCAAATGTCCAGGCTTCATGAGGCTGGATATCCAAAACCCTTTCCTGGCCTCCATTTGCGAAAAGATTTGCCGCAACATCAAAAAAACTTGTCAAAGCAATAACCTCGATACACCAAAGAAGATCTGAGGTTCACCTTTTGCGGTTATCCCATATATTCATGGAGTAACTTATAGGTTGAAAAAAATCGCAAGCAGACAAGGCGTAAATGTTGTGTGCCCGGCACCAAACCAAGCACACGCAATATGCAGGAAGGTGAATCTAGCCCAGGCTAACAATACAGGCAGCTGTGGCACCAAACACAAGACAGAATACGTTCCATGCAAAAAAGGAGTCATATACAACATACCACTGTCATGTGGACGTTGTTACATTGAACAAACGGGACGTTGTGTAAATGACCGAGCGCGAGAGCATGCAGCCAACTTAAGAAACATGACTGCACCAGGACACTTGGCAGCTCATTGTAGAGCATGCATGTGCGAGGCCAAGCTCGAAACGGTAACCATACTATAGTCCGTTGCAACCTAAGAACGAAGGGCGAGGGTAAGACGGGCCGGGGAGGAGGAGGCAGACGGAACGCTGGAGAAGAGACGGGGAAACTTCCCTCTCTTCCTCTTTCTTTAGCGTTCCGTCTGCTTCCTCCTCCCCGGCCCGTCTTACCCTCGCCCTTCGTTCTTAGGCTTGCAACGGACTATAGCTCACCACAAAGACCGGTTCGCCCGAGAAATACTTGAGGCCTTAGCCATTGAAGAAAAAGATCACTGCGTCAGTTCACCATCTATTGCGCTACAGGAAAGTGAAAAGAAGTTCCTGCGAGACGCAGATGCCCATGGTGGTACAGGAAGATCAAGAAAGAAGAAAAAGAAGAAGACGTGAAAAGGACAGCCACAACACCAGTAGAAGAAGGGGAAGGTCAATCAATAAATAGTTGGTAGTCCAACGTACGGACGTCTTTTCTCCTTTCTCTCCTAACACGTTTTTCTGTAAGTTCAGCTGGTTTCGACAATCTAAGAAGGGAAGAAGGTAGCAAAAAGATCACAGACATCGGACGGCTCCGATATATATCCAGAATCGTCTTGCAATGCAATAGTTTTCGGTCGACTAGACGTCCTCGTATACCTCGCGTAATTCCACAGAGCTTTAGGATCGTGTTTTAAATTGCTTTCAACTGAATTTCGCCAGTTCTCCCGATCACGCCGTATCAACTTCTTGGTCGCTGAACCATACTCTTTAAACAGTCCCTGCCATTCCTTTATGCCGGTGTTCTTGTACTTTTTGTGATACCTCACTTTTTTACGCAACGCATCACGTAGCTCTCTGGAAAACCAAAAAGGATCGTCGCTAGTTCGACCACTTCTGCATGCAATGAAATTATTCATGGCTGCGGTTATGATATTTGTTAGACCTTCAACTTCGCTATCGATATTGGAACAGAGTGAGATACCGCACCAGTCTACGTTGCAAACGTGGTTGTAAAGACCAAGGTAAGTCCCATAAGCGTAGTTATACCCGATAGACGGATTAATCGCTGACGCCCGAGCAGGAAGTACGATAGAAAGGGTGAATGATGGATGCCATTTATCGATAAATACAAGAGGACTTTCAGCAGCCTTAAAAGTGATTGCTGATATGTGAGTCATGCACAGGCCAAACGTATTTCTAGCCCCGTTCGCTGTAGTATTAAGCTGATAAAGCCCATTGAAGTTCACAAACTCCATCGTTTCTTCGGCCCTAGCGCGTTCCTCAGTTGATGCAGCACTAATCGTATTTGAATTCAACTCAACGCCAGGCACGTTAAAGTCACCAACGATCATCACATCATCGGTTGAAAAATCTACAGCACAGGAAATGTAGTTCAAAGTGCCTATGAATGATTGTGTGTCCGAACGAGGTGGAAAGCAGTAATTTTTAATTATTAAGTTAGGCTGGCCCGGTAAACTGATGTGCACCCTAACACATTCATTTCCTTCTTGCAGATCAAACCTATCATCCTCATCAGGAGTGGACGGTATTAATTCCAAGTTTTCGAAAAACACTAAGTTATACTCGTTTCTTATTCTTTCCAAATTGTTTGAACAGTCGCCGCAAGATGGTATTTTACCTTGTGATTGGCGAGTGGGGAAGGTGGTTCCAATTCCGAAAGGTGGCGATAAACATTCCCCTAAGAACTATCGTCCCATTTCATTAACAAGCATACCATGTAAACTTCTGAAACACGTTATCTTTTCCCAACTCATACATTCCTTAGAGTCGAATAATTTCTTCACTGAAGCACAGCACGGATTTTGTAAACCATTATCTTGTGAAACTCAGCTCCTACCCTTCACTCATGACATTCATTCTATTCTTGACAGAGGCTCCTAGGCAGAGGTCGGCATTTTAGGTCGCCCTCACTCACCCTCACCCTAACAGCCATACTCACCTAAGCCCTCACTCACCCTCACCCTCATAGCTACACTCACCTTCAGCCCCTCACATACCCTCATCCTCACAGTCACACTCACCTTCAGCCCTTCACTCACCCTCTTTGAACCTCACGCCCCTCACGCACTCACGGCCCTCACGGCCCTCACGAACTCATACCCCTCACGCCCTCATGGCCCTCACGCCGCTCACCACCCTCACGCCCCTCACTCACTCATGGCCCTCACGCACTCACCGCCCTCACAGCCCTCACTAGCCCTCACGCCCCTCACGCACTCACCACCCTCACGGCCCTCACGCACTCATACCCCTCACGCCCCTCACGCACTCATGGCCCTCACGCCACTCAGGCCCGCTTCAGATGGGGCACTTTCGCCCAGAAACTTGACGTCACAACACCAGCAACACGGGCCACCCGCGTTCACATGCAGCAACCAATTGCTGCAATTCGCCATCATCCGAAATTTTATTTTTCTTGCACTATTTAGACACACAATTACGCGCTATAAACGTGTTTTTATGCATTTAAATCTCGTTGAGAATACTAATGCATCTGTCTGAAACAGTTTATTTCCAAAACGATCAATTTCAAACCAGAACCAAGTCTTTTGTTGTCATCATCACCGGCACGAGGTATCACGTGAAAATATCGCGCCCCTGATTGGATGCAGCCGCTTCAAACGTCTTCGAATTGCTCCGAGTTGCTCGCTTGTTTCGAGCCGGACCCGATCTCAGCAATTCGTGTCGATCTAGAGAAAGCTAGGGAACAACCCGCCAGCAACACCAAAATTGCTGAGAAAGTTGCTCCGTCTGAAGGGGACCTCACGCACTCACCGCCCTCACGCCCCTCACGCACTCATGGCCCTCACACCCCTCACGCCCCTCACGCACTCACCACCCACACGGCCCTCACGCACTCACGGTCCTCACAGCCCTCACGGCCCTTACTCACCCTCACACTCATGAATTTTCCTGGTTCAGAAACTCACTCACCCTCACCTCACTTGTGAAGATGAGGGTGAGGGAGGGTGAGTGAAGGCCCTCGTGAGTGAGTTTTGCCAAGGTACGCTCCCAGGTGGACTGCATTTTCTTAGATTTCGCCGAAGCATTCGAGGTGTGTCACGAGCTATTACTGCCAAAACTCGCAAAGCTTACATTGACCCTAACGTTCTCGCATGGATTCGGCCTTTTCTGAATAACCGTTCAGAATTTGGTAACAATTAACAACGAAAACTCTCCCCCTGTGTCTGTGAATTTTGGAGTTCCTCAAGGGTCTGTTTTAGGCCCACTACGATTTTTAATTTATATTAACGATCTTCCCATTAATCTGTCTTCATCCGTTCGTCTCTTCGCCGATGACTGTGTAATTTACCGTGAAATCTGTGATGATTCTGACCTGTGTGCACTTCAGTTTAATAGTAACTCTGCCTCTCGTTGGTGTGAGTTAGGGCCAATGAAACTAAACACTAGTAAATGTAAAACACATGACAGTGTCCCGCAAACCTAACAACAGTCCCTGTTACCACCTAGATAGCAACCTTTTGGAGCAAGTGGCAGCGTACAAGTGCCTTGGTGTTCACTTGACAGATAACCTTTTATAGAAACCCCATATTCAGCATCTTACTTCACGTGCTAACTGCATGTTGGACTACTTAAAACGCTTCTCTTCATTGGCACCTCTTTTCACTAAAATTGATCCTCTTAAAAACATTAATCAGGCCTAAATTAGAATATGAATCCTCTATCTGGGGTCCCGGTCACGACACTCTAATCCAGGGGTGCACAACTCAAAAATGACGCGGGCCAAAAATTGTTTATAGGAAACTGCGCGGGCCGCACCTAGTGTGACACGTTAAACCTTTTTGCTGTAGACAGGTTTTCAATATCCGGCATCATCGCACTGGTGGCCGTCTTCAGCACATCTCGCAGTGTCATGTCCGTCATAGAAGATCGAAGACGGTTCTTGTTGAAGGGCATCAGTGAGAACGTCTGCTCACAGACATACGTGCTCCCAAAAAGTGATGCAAGCTTCAATGCGTGGTCCACAAGGCTTCCGCACTTGCTCCTGTCAAGGCTTCTGTAGAAGTCAGGCAGCTGAGACTCACGATGCATACTCTTCAGTTCTGGCGAGCACTGGAGGCCGATGAGTTCTAGCTTCAGCGTCGGACCTGTGTCCTCCGGTGCGACAGAAAACGGATTGCGGAACAAATCGTAGTTACACTTCTCACTTTCGAATGCCTTGAATCTTTGCTGGAACTCGGAGAGCAGATACTCAACCTGTGGAGCGTACGCCGCACCTACCGTCTTCTGATTTGCGCCGGTGGGAAAGAGCTTCTGGCAGGTTGGAAAGTGAACTATGCTTCCACCCCCAAGCTGCAATTTGAAGAGGCGCAGCTTTCCTTGGAACGCGAAGATCGCGCTCACCATGTCCGAAATGAGATGGTCTTTTCCTTGGAGAGCTATGTGAAGCGTGTTCAGATGGCTTGAAATATCGGTGAGGAATGCCAGATCCTACGACCATTGCTCTTCCTCCAGCTCTGGTATGTGTTTCCCTTCCTCTTGCAAGAAAGCGATGACGTCGGCCTTCAGCGCGACGAAGCGACTCAGAATATACATTCCCACGGCTTAGCCAGCGAACTTTAGTGTGATACGGGAGGTCCATATGCTCACTCTCCATTTCTTTCAGGTACTCTTGAAATTTCCTGTGCTTCAATCCCCGAGCACGTATAAAGTTGAGAACCGAAGTCACGACCTTCATCACATGGTCAAACTTCATCACATTGAGCATAGAGTGCTTCCTGGTGAAGCACAGAGTGATATTGCTTCAGTTCTACACCACTGAACGCTTGAAGTAAGGCAACAGCTCCGTTTCTCTTTCCCATCATGGCTGGGGCTCCATCGGTGCAGACACCTGCGGGTTTTTCCCATGATAGCTTGAGCTTCTCGATGACGTCTTTGACCTCTTTGCTGATCTTTTCTTTCGTAGTCCGTCCGTGCATTGAGCATAGCTCTGCCAGCTCCTGAGTCAGTTCGAAGTTTTCGTTCGCACCACGGATGAAAACAAGCAGATGTGCTGTGTCTTTGATGTCTGTGCTCTCATCCAAAGCAAGAGAGTAGTAGACAAAATGACTGCAACTCCTCTCCAGCTGTTTTGATAGGTCGTCGGCAATGTCATGCACACGTCGTTGTACTGTCATTCTTGATAGGCTCAGGTTTTGGAGAATCAACTTCTTGTCCGGGCACATCTCCTCAGAAGCAATCATAAGACATTTCTTGATGAAGTCTCCATCAGTAAACGAACGACCTGAACGAGCGATCTGTCGAGAGATTTGAAAAGACGCCCGCGTGGCTGCTTCAGATGTGTTCTTTGCTTTCGTAAAATGCTTTGCTCAGCAAGCAAATTCCGTTTTAAGTCCTCGGACTTTGTTTTCTCTCCGAATATCAAAGAGCGCTGAAGTCGCGGGCATGTTTGGTCTCGCAGTGGCGTCGAACGTTGTATTCTTTAGGAGCCGCGAGAGATTCTCGACACACAAGACATAAGCACTTCGGTGCGTTCTCAATCAAAAAGTACCTCCATGTCCACTCCTGGTTAAATTTCCGGCCCTCCTGGTTGATTTTTCTCTTCTTTGGAAGTGCACTCATATTCCAAGCGTGACACGACTAGCTTTTCTCTATCTACAACAAGCTGTCACTGATCATGTCCCAACAGAAGGGGAGAGGGCTGTAGCCTCCGTGGAGAGGGGAGGAGGAAACGGGATGAAGAAGAACTGGAACAAGGATGGGGGACGGACGCTGTTAGGGGTCATAACAACGCGCTGGATGGCTGTACAGGCTTTTGTATTGTTGTTTTCTGTGGGTCTAGTGGAGAGGGAATATTTGAATTGAGGACGCGGAGTTTCTCCCCGGAAAAAGAGGACTTGAGAAAAGTATCTCAACGGATTCGAATGCTTTCTGCCAAGTCAACGGCCGCAGTGCATTGAATGACTCGGTGAGCGGTTTCTGCCGCTCAGCTGGGCCGCGGGCCGCGGGGCACGCAGAAAGTGCCCGCGGGCCGCATGCGGCCCGCGGGCCGTATGTTGTGCACCCTGCTCTAATTACCTGCTCTAATCACTGCATTGGAATTCATTCAGATTAGGTCAGCCCACTTCATTCTTTCCAACTACCATCGTACTGCTAGTGTCACATCGATATAAAATAGTTTATGTTTACCACTTCTTTCTTTGCGATGTAAAATTTCACGCCTATGTCTATTTCATAAAATGTAATTTCATAATCATCTCCTACGCCATCACCTACTTACTCTCTCTTTACATTTCATCCCGTCTTGACCATCAGCACACAGTTGGAGTTCTGAGTTCATTTACCACAACATTTCATTTTTACCCCGCACAGCCGAGGAATGGAACGCCCTCCAAGGTCTGATTGCTACTATAACTGATACTAACCTGTTTAGAAATTCCATCACTAGCTAGTTTTGCAGTGACCCATGACCTGTTGTTTTTCTTGGTTTGTTCTATATTTAATATTGTTGACTAGTTACTATTTTACACTCTTTGTTTACCTCCGTAATGCCTTCGCGCCCTGAAAGTACTTTCAATAAATAAATTAAAAAAAATAAAACCGACTGCGTGAGCTGGGGAGCGAGCGGGCCCCCGGGGAGGGGGGGTTCGACCCCAAACAACCTCCTCCCCCGCCTACGCCACTGCAATTAGCCCAGCTATCCATTTTACTGGTAGAAAAGATTTAAAAAAATGGAGTTCTGGAGCCGTGCGGTAAATCGACCATAAACTCGCTTCAAACAGCTTTAGCGGAGGTTGTTTTAGCGAATCTGGTATAATTACTAGGGAGTTGTAGTAGACCGTTTCCGCAGCCTGCTAAGCACCCGGATAGCGATCTGTAATCCGCCCCAAGACCTTGAACTATGTAGACAATTCTGCGGCGTTTTCTTCTAGGATTCCGTAGCTGAGTCGAAAAACGATCTACTACAACTCTCTATTGCCTCGAACAATGTTTCTTATAAAGTGGTAGAACCTTTGAATCTCAAGACATTATTTAGTGTGTCAAATAATACCGAGAAAAAATTAACATACCTGTAGTCTTATAAAATGGTGAGACGTTCAACCTGAATAAGTGCTTTTCAATTCTCGAGCATACATGACAATGGAATAGTCGACAGGTTAAGTGCTACCGGGCGCGTTCGTGCCTCATGGCATTTGTTTTTTGTGGAAGGCGGTGCCTGTTGCTTAGGCACTGTAGTCGAAGCTATGCGACTGCAGCCGAAGAAAAGTCGAACAATATATGTTAAATAAACAACTAAGGTCAACCCAACACTTGCTTAAGGTGTTCACACAATGCAGGGTGATAGCCTTGGGACAAAGCTATCTACATCTTTAAAGGAGCAAATGCTTTTAGAGTTTTTTCTCTGTGCATGCACTAAAAGCGCCATCGCAAATTAAGAGTCACCCTAGTCTTTCCTTAATAAGTAAGAACTCGTTCAGGAACAAAACATTGACGGATAGACTGTTTAGCAGTTCACCAGTTCGATCGATGTAAATTCATTTTTTGAAACCAACGGTGAAACTTGAGGAAACGACCGAGAATTCGGTGCATTCTGCGGGGCGGTGCTCTCTATATTTCATTTCAAACTTCTTACTTATAGTCATGTAGAGTTTCGCTTTACTCACCTGACTAACCGGGCTGTTACACAACACTGTGAAAAAATCCTGTCAAAGTACTAGAAATCGACAGTTAATTTTTGATGCGGGTACAATTACCGTCGTCTTGCATCACGGTCATAGCACTAACTAGGTATTACGAATATGACAGTAACGAGGCCCAACGGTTGGCCTAGAAACTTGACTCATAGAAGCATGGAAGAAAACCGTAACTCTCAGCCGCTGCACCGCAAGTGATGCACGAACACGGAAATTGTTCCGGCATCAAAAATTAGCTGGCGCGTTGTCCGTAACGGCTGTACAACACTAGAGCGCACGACACTTGAGCGCCGACATTAGAGCGCCGACAGTAGAGCGCCACGACGTTAGCGCGCGCGACACTAGAGCGCCGCGACGTTAGAGCGCGCGACACTAGAGCGCCGCGACGTTAGAGCGCGCGACTCAAGAGCGCTGCGACGTTAGCGCGCGTGACTCGAGAGCGCAGCGACATTAGCTCGCGTGTCCTTAGACTCCAGAGCGCCCGTCACGAGAGCGCACAACCAGTCCAGCGCGAGTGGCCCGACCGGACCGACCACTTGTTCGGGCATCGCGTGTTTTATGTAAAATTGGCAGGGATTTATGCCGCGGAATTTAGCAGTGACATTGCGAAATGAGTCGACAAAATGTTTGCGTGTGACAAACCAAAAAGTGTTACAAAAAGCTAACAGAAAAAAAAGAATATCTGTAGTGTGCATTTTTGCAGAAAAAAAAACAAAAAAACATTGCAGCTGACCTAGCCTAGGTCAGCTGCAATGTTTTCTTCTCTAATTTTTTTTTACTTTTTCTCTAACGTTTTTTAGATCAAAGAACTAATGAAGGCTTCATTAGTTATTTGATTTTGTATATCACAGATTTGCAGGGGAGGTTTTCCTGTATCCGTCAAAAGGCTGGAAAGATCTGCATCCGATAACATTGCGCTGAGCTTTCCTTCGATGAGTTTTTTACTGATACTTTTTAGCGGTGATCTTTCTTCATATGGACATGGACGTCAAAATACCATTTAAACTTATGCGAGGGACGTCTAGATAGCCACCAAATAGATCGGACCGCAAATGCCTGTCAAGAATACACCAAATATAGCAAAAAGTAAACTATTTATAGTATATCCGCAGCACCGCAGCACTGTGAAGAAATCTTATCGACTCGCTGCTCCACTCAACTGCAACCTTTCCCGGTACATGCACCAGGCCACTCCCCTGCCCCGTTTTCTCTCGGACGTCAGTAAACAATTGGTTAGAAAGAGTCGTACCCATTTTAGTTTTAGTTTTTATTAAAGGCATATTCAATTAATCAAAAAATTACACCATCTTCCCCAGGGGAACCATGGGGTGATGCGGAGCATCGTGTTGGTTCCGAGGAAAGAGTCAGTTGCGTGCTGACGTCGAGAGATGGCGCCACCGACTGCCCTAGCGTAATCCCGTACGCGAGCCTTCGTCGCGGCTCGCGGCAGAGAAATTTGGAACGCTCGCCGCACGTCGTTTATTTTTTTTTCACACTTGAAGGAGAGGAGACTAGAGGAGGAGAGTTGCGCGTGCGCGCGCGGTGTGAGTACAATCGAACGCACGCGCAGTGCACGCAGCTGGTAGAGAGAGAGAGCGGAGAGAGTAACGCGCAGCTGTTGGAGAGAGGGAAGGAGGAGAGTTGCGCGTGCGTAGTCACGTGAGTGCGGACTACGACGCCGCGGGACATAGCCCCAAGCAAGAGATCAGACATGTACAAGTTACCCAAGAAAAGTAATTAAGTTAAGTTACTGAGTACTGGCGTCAAAAGTAATTTGAGTAGAGGAGAAATTACTCAAAAAGAAAGCAATTGAGAGAATTACTAATTACGGTAAAAAAATAGCGAATTACTTTTGAAGTTACTTTTATATGTTTTTATGGTAAAAAGAAAGTACAGAGGTTTTGATCCGTTAGCGAATTGTGCTAGCCGAATATAAATCGGCTTGTTTTTTTTCAGAGAAATGCTTTAATAGCTGGTTCTGCTTCTGCGTGCCTAATTGTTTTGTACTTTCTGTTTGTTTGGTCAATGATGTACTGCGACTGTGTCATTTCTACTTCGAGGTCTAGCACTGTCTGAACTTGATTTTTTAGACAGTGTTTCCTTCTTTACAGTGTTGCGTAAAGTACATCAAGAAAGTACATGAAGTAAAGTACAAAGTAAATGAGAGGTTATGTACTTCAAGTAAAGTAGTAAGTATACCGGGTGTAATGTACACCCGCCGGCATTATGAAGGTGAACACCTTACCTGGTTTCTTGACTGTTTTACGGCTCCCTAAAGCTATATTAACTCTCAGCGTCTCAAATGGTACGTGGCCAAGTGTCTAAACTTTGCGTTCCAGCCCTCTTCTGGAGAGCTTGTTCCAAAACTTGCAGGAGCGTCAAAAACAAAAAGAGGGCGGTTCACCTTCATATCGCTCACGGGTGTACTTTAAGTAATGTATATAAATACAATATATTTCAGGGTAAAGTACAAGCACTTTTAACACAATCTTTCACGATTCCCTTTCATTCCCTATAGGGTGCTTTTTTAACTGGTATGCTTGTTCCAGGGTTAATCGGAGATGCATCAGTTTTTTACGGAAATGACAGCAAATATTGTATAAGGTCAAGTGACGCAAGAGCAGTTGTTTTAATCTCGCTAACGAGCTATTTGGCACAATCAACTTATAAGGCACTTTTGCCCATCGGTCTTATAGCCGCCATTACTTCACTCAGAGAAATGACCAGATGACGTCACGAAAGAGCGCGTTTTCACACGGCGATACCGCAATTTTTTTTGTTTTCCAGTTCGGGGAATGTACATTGAAGTCGGAAGATTCAGTTCCTCGGAAAATACAAGTATATGTTCAGAAAATTTACTTCAAGTAAAGTACAATTTTTCTAAGCAGTAGTACTTTAAGTACCATGTACATAGAGTACTTCACAACACTGCTTGTTTAATATATTTTATATAAAAACGTTAGGGGAATTACTACAGGTTTCTCGAACGATCTTTGAATCTTTGAAGATCGGCATATTCTGAATTTTGGGAGGAAAGGAAACGCAAAAATGCAATCTTTGCGTCGCCCTTCAGCACGATTCTTCGAGTATAGCACAAACTACGGGAGCACCAGGTGAGTTTCAGAGCAGGTGCTGCATTTTGTTGCGTCCTTTTGAGTCAGGATGCAGTGTGGGGGTTTCGGACTCTTCAAACCATTTTCACTCCCCCCCCCTTTCCTACGCCACATGTTTCCCCCTCTTTGCAAACATCAGCTGATCTTCCAACATCTTATCTCCTTTGTGCAGGAGTGTTTGCTGCTAGGCGAAACAACCCCTAAAATCCGAAAGTAATTTGTAACTTAAGTAGGAGTTACTCAAAAAGTAACTAAAGTAAACTACTAATTACCGAAATAAAAATGTAATTGAAAGTTACTAAACTACTCAGAAAAGTAGTTAAACTACAGTAACTTGAGTAGAGTAGTTGAACTACGTACAAGTCTCGCAAGAGATGCTCCGCATCTAAAATCACCAATGCTTCAATCCGACGAGTCGCACAATTTTGTTCTGTCTGTGGAGCCGCGGGTACAGCACAAATTTTTCGGTGTTTGCTTAAATGGTCGTGCGCTCTCGTGTCGCGCGCTCAACTGGTCGTGCGCTCTCGTGTCGCGCGCTCAACTGGTCGTGCGCTCTCATGTCGCGCGCTCAACTGGTCGTGCGCTCTCCATGCCGCACGCTCAACTGGTCATGCGCTCTCGTGTCGTGCGCTCTAGTGTCAAGCGCGCCACTGTCGCAGACGCCCTCGTGTCGCGCGCGCTAACGTCGGCGCTCTAGTGTCGCGCGCTCTAAAGGCGCTCTCCCGTCCGTAACTTGCAGCAACGCCCAAAGCCTCTTGAATTGCTAGATGCTGGGACTTAACAAAACAGACGTATCGATGAACAATAAATATAGCATTTTACTGTGTGCAGTACCTATGCCAGTACAGAAAATTAAATATGTAGTGCCCATGGAATGTGATTAGGCTGTGGGCCCAAGTTAATTTCGGGAGCTAACGCCAACTGAGCCTCCCAGAGATCAACAAGTGCTTGAACACTGTGTTAAGAGTTTCAAGCAAGTGAACACAATATGCAGTTATAAGTAAAACATGTTCATACTTTTATTTTTAAGAAAACACTATTGTGCCACGTAGAGCCTTCATGTGGAAGGGAATTTCTATCTTCCAGAGTAATCAAGCCCATATGATGAACTACAGAACCTAAAAAATAAAACAAAAAATGTGGAATGTGATTAGATGCTGAAGAGAATGCGATGACAAAATAAACCTCCTGATATCTGCCAACTATGAGTTAGACGGAAGTTCAGTCCAAGACCCTCAGCTTAACTCTGGCGGGCACTAGACAGTGAAACTAACATGCGACTTGTGCTACGAAACCATTTTAGCAAGGGAAGTTCGAAAAATGATTTTGGAGGTGGAATTGCCGCATTCAATGGGCTTCTTCAAGCCTGCTGTCACAAGTTCATAATAAAAGCTACCGCCAACTGGACCTCCCAGAGATAAACAGGTGCTTGAACACAGTGTCATTTCGAAAATTCAAGCAAGTGCACACAAGATGCAGTACTAAGTAAAGCATGTTCACACCTTTATTCTTGAGAAATAGTTAGTCGGCACGTTCAGCTTTCACGTGGAAGGCAATCACTGTTACTACCAGAGCAATCAAGCCCATGCAAAGAACTAGAAAATCTGAAAAAAAAGAAAACTTAATAAGTGCCCTAGATTTTAAATTTTTAATGGGTATAAGAAATTAGTAAAAAAAAAACTATGATGACACAAAAAAAGCATAGAGGGACAAATACAACTCTTTCGAATTCCAAGGGAAGCGTATATTAAAACCCAACATGCGCCCATAAAGCCTGTTTCAAAAAAGAGGGGACAGCAACGAGGATTAAAAGCAACGAAGAAAGGGGGGCTTATGTATAACAGAGCCAATTCAAGGCGTGAAAATTTTGCTGACAAGGTTTTGTTGCAAATGTATATTGTTGCGATATTTTCACTAAATAATGGATGCCACATGAAACAACTCCTGCATGCCTGCTGCGTTCTCCCACTCCAACATATTTATTTACCTATGGGACAAACGAATTACAAGAAGAAATCCGATCCCCTTTGTAAGCAAAAACAAAACAAAAAAACAATTGTCAAAATTTTACCTACGTTTTTCCACTTTTGCTGAAAGGCTTTGTATGCGGTCATCGGAGCCAACACACCAGAATGAAATGTCCTCTTGTTCTCCCGCCTTGGCGAGTTCCCTCAGCTGGGTTGATACCAATTAACTGCCTGTAATAAAACAAGTAAGAACTTAGTAGCCTAAAACGTATAGCGGTCATCTGTTTCAGTAGGACACATGCGTCCAAGCTGCCTAAGGTAGTGTAATATGTTGCCTTCTTGTGAAGAAATGTACCACATCAGTCGTGTGGTGTTCAGTACTACTGATGGTATGCCTCGCTAGATTCTGCAGCGAGTTATGGTTCGAACATCAAGGCCGTAGGTGCCTGCATGTTGGAATTGTTCAAATGCTGTGTGCTGTGAACGAATTGAGAAGTATGTCGAATTATTTTCACTGTAGAACCACATTAAGAAGAAGTATATTATACGAAACCAACATGTGTCACCCTTTGCGTTTGCCTCTAAACGTTTATGTCGGTATAAAAAAGGGAATTAGACACCAAGGTGCTCATAAAATCAACTTCCTGTAAGAATGTGCTCCTACCGAAATATGAGTTGAATAACAAGGTTTCAAATAATTCAATACGGGAATCGAATTTCTAATATTTTGTCAACAAATTATTAAATCTATCTGGCAAGCGGCGTGTGGCTGGCTCCCCATTCTAGCGCACAGAGAGTGTTGAAGTTCCAAATATGTGAGACGTATTTCAGGTCCACCGTTCCACAGGGGTCTAGCACAAGCAGCATAATTCAAGAAGGAATCTTCTCGAGAAGATTAAATACTGAATTTTGTGATACTTCATTTGCGCTTCTGATAACCTCCGAGTCGCAATATACTGCTAGAGCCACAACCCTCTGATGTAAAAATTATACTTCGATCCCATGCACTTGATAGATTGATATTAATGGTAAATTAAGGGCATATACTATAGGCATACTGTGTATGCAATTTTTTTTCGTGCAACAGTGTCCTGTATGTGATGCTATAGGGTTAATGAAGGTATTCAAGTTGAAAGCCAAATGAGAGTAAAAACACAAGCGAGTTGGTGAAAAAGTTCCATTTTAAACTCCCATAAATAGTACATGAGGAATGATACGAAAACGGACACAACAAACCTTGAGTGTTCTGTTCGTTTCTTTTATTGTTCCGCGTCTGGGGTTTCATATAAAAGAAAGCCAATTGTTTTATTGTTTTATTTTATTACACTGCATTGTTATGACTTCCTTCGTACATGACATATATGCTCCATAATGGAGATCAAGAATCATGAATAAAAACAGACAAGGCAGTGGTGCAACCGAGACTGAGGCTGTAAGGGGGAAGGTAAGCCTCAAAATGGCAGCCAGCATTTCGCTAAAAAAATTAGCTGGGGCAGAAGCTGCGTATGTCAGTAAAACGTTGCCTGCCGTACTGAGATTCAGCTGGCGCTCATTTTCCCTAAATAAATGGAGAAATATATGGAGATTTTTATTTACCGCTGCATACATTTAAGTGTTGTGGGAACCTCACTCAGGTATTGAGTGTTCAGAAAATAGTAGGAGGCGAGCATGAGCTCAATCGCCTCTAGAAAGCTTACTTGCCCGAAGAATCGCTCCTTGTCCACAGTCAAAAAAAAAAACATTGCGCATCGAATATGCTTGTCCCTGAAAAAAGTGAACTATAAAGAGTACATGAATATTTTCCATTTTCTTTTTAAAGACCAAGCACTACTCGTGAAAAAATGTTACAGTTACGTCGACGTGTAAGTTCTATAACCTCGGAGATATACATACTATGAATGGCTCAGTGTTTTCCTAAATGCCAAAGTTCATACAAACTGCAAGATATGAGACGTTGCAAGTCAGGGGTGCACCTGTGATTTAAGAAAGCTGTAAACCCAAATATATTGATTTAATGTGGATAGGACACAAACATTAAACAAATTTTATTATTCGTTGTACAACACCACCATAGGATATTGAACATACACAAAAATGCAGGATATTTAGGCTCTAATAATTACAAAAATAATTTTTAATCTTCGCAGTTTTATCTGGTGACCAGGATACCTTGCCACAACTCTGACGCAGTTTACCTACTGTGGCGACGGCGGCTCGTCCATGAACCACGCGACTCTGATTATGAAGTTGGAAGCTCTCTCTTTCGTTGTTCTCTACCACGTTCGCCATGCCACGCTTGTCCATTTCTCAGGCTCGGTACCTGTTTCTTCCTCTGAAGTCTCCCCCAAAAACTGACGTTTAATTCGAAGGAGCGAGCTGCGACAGATATTCTAACTACCCAAAACTTGTGAGGGAAAAGTGGGGTAAAAGAGCGTGTTGGGGCGAAAGACGCCTGAACACCTACTGATCCACGTCTGGAAGTGCATACAAGAGATCTTGAAGTGGCACCGCCCGCCGCTTGGGACTGACTAGTGACAGTAAAAGGACGAGGCAGATGTCGTCACCAACGCTTGGAAACGTGGCTGGCTCGCTGAATAGTCAGATCTGAGGGTTGCGCAACTAAATCAAATTTTTGTGTGAAACTAATGCGTTGTTTGAGAAACAAATTTGGCCGCTATATAGTAACATAAAATGGGCTTCATTGACAAAGTTATCTTAGATTTAATTTTTTCCATTACTGAAAGGTTAAGGATTAGTTGAATGCTAAAATAATTTCTACAGCTGAAGTAACTTGCGTGAAAGCTAGGGTGGATTTTTATTGTGCTCCAACAACCGACATAGAACTACAAGTGATCCTACTCGTCAATATAATTAGTACACAAACCCATGGTGACTGAAATTGAAGTTTGGCTTGTTGATACGTCGCGACCTAAACAAAGAAACTGAGGTATGGATAGAAGTGACGCGACAAAGGAAAGAATGACTCTCAGTGGGGTTTGCTATCAGAAATTAAATAGAAAGCAAAAAAAAAGAGCACACAACTTAAATCATATGGCACCATCTGCCCAGCATGCATGCCAGTTGGTGAATCGACTAGGGAAGGGGAGCGAAAAAAAGCAGTGGGAAAGGAGACACCTCAAAGTACATTGTGTGGTGGGGACAATATATGATGCGCTTTTGCGTAGCCTTCTCTATGCGGGTAAAAAAAACATTATATTAAAAATAGCCCTCGGTGATGTGCAAACACTTGGTAGTAAATTTATTAGATGCAGTTGCACGCCAGAGTTTAATAAGATGAGATAACTCCAGGCTATCATTATAGAATCACGAGGATATGTGGAAGCTGGTGAAATTTTGGCTCTTGACGACTTCCGCATCCAGTATATCTCTTTGTTAAAAAAGGATCTTGATTGCCTTCGACCAATAAACAAACGGAAGCATCCTCAGCATCCACGTAACGAAACTATATATGCAAATGATTAACTGTGAGCTTAGAAATAATGTGTTACTTCCGTATGTTTTTCTTCTGGCCAGAATCAAATTATTTACAATATTTCTTATCGGCGCTACTGTTATATACAATTGAAAATAGAGAAACGAGGTTTGTGAACACATGGAGAAAAACTATTTTCCTTGTACCAAGCCACATTCTAAGATTAAAAATTTAACTTATAGAGTAACGTACAAATAAAAAAGAAGGTGATGTATCCTGCATGCCAAAAGATGCACAAAAGTAGACACTCCGGCTTACCCTTGCGATGGTGGTGGGCGTTGCGGTAAGCTCTTCCGAGTTCAACGTTGGAGATCCGTGTTGCATTCTAAAAGTCAACAATAACGCAGTTTAATTTCGAAGATATTATTATTTGACAATGTCTTAAAGGAAAGGAAGCTGATTAAATTAAATCATTAGTGGTGGAACTTACAAAACATTGCTTGTAGCAGTTTTGTTTAGCAAAAACATATCGGTTTTGTAGCACACATTTGAGCTTTTGGAGCAGGTGATTCCGGTTCATCACATTGTTAACAGTGTTACAAATACAATAAAAAAAACAGAGTTGTTGAAAGTGGTATAAAAATTATTTTAACTTGGGTATGGACGATTTTCGGCGGGAAGGACAGCGACCTGGTCAGCCAACTTTTCTCCGGCGTTATCGGCGAAGCGGCCCCGAACCGAACTCTTCCCTCGGCAGCGTTTCAGAGCCTAGCCCCTCGGTCTCGTCTCTGCATTTTGGTTTTGTTTTGCGGGTAGCATATTTATGCACTAGGCTGCTTTGCTACTCCCAGCATTCGAACAAAGAAATAAAACGTTTTCGCACAGCCGCGCCAGTTTGCTTTGCAGCGTAAATGGCGAGAGATACGATTTGCTTCATTGACACACAAAAACGCATTTCAACTCAAACATTTCAGGCTGTATAGCTTGATTTCTTTTTCGTCCTATGTTGTTGTGATGAGGTTGTTCTTTTAGGCATTGTTTCTATTTTTGACGCGCACACCCAAAACTTGAGAATCTTTACATTTATAACTCCCTGTCAATAAAAAAAAGAGAACCATAAAAAAAAACCGCACGGGTGCGTGAGTGCACGAAGTTGTTGGGGAAGCGTGCAATCCTGGAGGAGTGCGGAAAGTTGGGCTAGTCGCTAGTTATTCATCCTGAGTTTTAAAAACGCTCAAAAGACGTCCGTCGTGTGCGTTTTCTTACTCTATCCTCGTATTTTGCGGGTTTTAAAAATCAGCATGAAATACTGAAGGACGTTGTTGTGATATGAGTGCAAGATTGGTTAATGTTGATATCAAGCACCTCCGAGCCGCCTTTGATGTGAACCTTGCTGCGGCCCCCGCGTTACATTACCGGTCTCACTTTCTTTCCCTTATTAGCTTGGTAAAGCATCTCGTCGTTTTGCAGTCTTGAGACACAGGTTTCCACGTACTCTGGGCCTGCTGTAAGCGTACCAAAATTCTTAGGCCGCACTTAGGGTATAAAGAGAGTAAAATTGCAAAGGACAAATACGTAATGGCATGAGCTACTTTGGCTCCTAAGTAAGACACGGCCACGAGCAGGTAGGCACGCTTCAGAGCATGCTTCAAGGATGCACTTTTGTAGATACGCCCTTACCAGCCATCCTAATTCCATCCGGATTTACTACATATCCTACGTTCTTTCATTCTTTTAAAAGTTTCATCGTTTCACATTTAGACAAAGTGACAATCACAGCGTCACGAGCTAGCCACGTTTTGCAGCTGTAACACGCCCTTTTGTGGAGCAGAGTACTACGTGTCCTCAGCCAGTGTTCATTCCCAACTTTCACGGGCATCGACAACTTGTGCCATCACTGTTCAAGTGCAGTACTAGTCAAAAGTTTCAATAAAAATATTTTTATTGACGAATGAAATAACAAGGAGCGCACTGTTATCATCCGTACTCCAGATATAGGCACACCATAGGCATTGACTTTGTCTTGGTGCAGAAAAGAGCCTAAATAAGATAGGTAGATTATTCGAAAAGTGGATGAAATTTTCGTCAAATAGTCAAGAAAATCTCAAAAGAGAGACACACTTTTCGCTCTACTATCAAACTAAGCTAATCCCGGTAAAAAAAAAAAATCAGTGGAGTAGATTGTTGGGCTAGTTGGTTTTGGAACTTGGAATACATTTTAGCGCTCAAAAACAAGGACCGAAAGACAAGAATCAGACACCACAGTGTGCTACTAACAACTGATTTTATTACATGAAACGACACTTATATACCATCCGAGTCTCTGATATCGCTTCATCACTAGCCAACTCGATGCCAGGCGGCGTCATTGAGGAATGCACGTTCCTTGTCAAGTAAATCAATTAAGGCCACGCTGACACATGCTGCCCCACCCTTGTTAATCTCGTGTGATGACAGATCCTTTTCGTAAGGCTCCTTCTGGCTGTGCGGTGAAACACAGTGATCCCTTCGTTGAATGTGCGGAGGAAGTAGTGTACCAGATCCCCCTATCTTGCGGAAACAAGTATATAGGTCAGACCGGTAGGTGTGTTAATGATAGGCTAAGGGAACACAAACTTAAAGTAGGAAATTATCGGGACGGTCATCTGTCTGATCATTGTCAAAGCTGCAAGTGTGTGCCGTTGTTTTCCGAGTGCAGGATTTTGGCGAGGCACAAGGAAACAACTGTGAGGGAGATAGTCGAAGCACATGAGATTAAGAAGGGTTGGGCAGCATGTGTCAGCGTGGCCTCAATTGATTTACTTGACAAGGAACGTGCGTTCCTCAATAACGCGGCCTGGCATCGGGTTGGCTAGTGATGGGGCGATATCAGAGACTCGGATGGTATATAAGTGTTGTTTCATGTAATAAAATCAGTTGTTAGTAGCGCACTGTGGTGTCTGATTCTCGTCTTTTGTCCTTGTTTTTGAGCGCTAAAATGTATTCTAAAAGAAATCGCTGAATAAAACTGCCGGGACTATTAATAACGTGTAGCAGGTTCAAGTAAACTTCCTGGGCGCATTTTTGCGACAACCCCCATGAGCGGTACCCAGAACGCTGTGCCCAGCGCTAATTAACATGTTCTGCATGGCTTGGGACGTCTGCGAGTGTGGCACAGCAAGATCCGTACCGTACTCGCGCGCTGTGGTGCCGGGTTCGAATTCGGTCCCCCTGTGCTCGCTTACTTTTTCTATAGGTCTCCAATAACGCAAATAACGTAAAACCTTAAACATATATGGGTTTCTTTGTGTTTTTTTTTCTGAGAGAGGCATATTTAGGAACCGAACCTAAGGTAATATTTGCTGAAATTTTGACTATATCGGTCGGTGCAGCGATCTGAAATTTTATTAAACTGAAATCGGTGATAGTATGCGAGAAAAACCACTGCATATGTGGCCGTTTTACATGGCTCAAAGTTACACTGATAAGCAAACAGTCCCGTTTTTCTCCGTTTCGCTTCACACAGATTTGGCTTGTTCAGAAAAAGAAAAAAAAATCTTCCTTTGTATCGGCAGTTGCTGTCTATAGACCTTTTTCGTGTACTCTCTCGTCTCCAGCCATCTTATAGGCGTATCCGGTATGGGCGACAAAAAAATAATAGAACGTTTCAACCTGCAAATAGTTAAAAAATAGAGGGGAGGCAAAACGAAAATATGGGACGGTTACACTTATTTCGTAAATGTCTTCTATTGGCGGTGCGGCGGCAAAACAATGTTTTCGCCCATACTGGAAGTGACAATTCAAGATGGCGGCGCCCTTGTAAAAAAGGTCCATACATGAGAAGATCTTTTGTTTTGTTTTGTTGCATGAAGACAATTTTTGTCCCGTTTTCCTGCACGTTTCATACATACTAAGTGTACTCTGGCTACTGTCGGTTTTCAGTCTTTCGCCTGATGCACATGCTCAAAATGGTCTACTTTCGTTGAGTTTTATCGTTGCTTGAGTTACACGCACAAAGGTACGCAATAACCTGAACAACGAATGCAGTGACTGATGCGCGAGTAGTGATCAAACTGCATGCTTTTGCGGTTAAAGTCATAGGATGTCGTGATCAGGTAGGAGCTGTAAAAGCGGGTGCTCAATAATACCCACTCATGAGACTCTGAGTACAGCTCTCCATCTCTTTTATGGTGAATTCGGGTGGTCGCCTCTCTCCTCTGACCTTGATTCAGCAGAGCGCCCCCTGCTCGCCGCCAGAGCTACTCGGGATCGGTAGCAAAATAATTTGATGGCCTAGTTGGTTGAACATAGTACGCCCAATTAGCGCGACAGGGGACGAACACAGGTAAGAAAGAGAAGACAGGACAGAGCGCTACTTACAACTGACGTTTTATGAGAGGAAAGAGGAAGACAAAGATACAATTAAGACTAAAATCACGAAAATAGGAAAAGAAAGAGAAAAAAGAAAAGCGTAGCAGTAAGAAATAACGAGAGAGAAAGTATTTACAAAAGTCGACATAATTATCTAAAGTTTTAAGTGACAGGGTGGTGGGAAATAAAAAGTAAATTAAGGCAGAGGAAAGGAAAAGAAAGGAAAATGAAGAAGACAAAATCAGAAAAAACTACTGAGGAAAGGAAGAAGAAGTGCTGAAGAAGTAATTACCGTTCTTTTTTCTGTCCTCACGTTTTTGAGTATTTCAAGCTTTGAATACATTTGGATACGCTCGGACATAAGGAGAAGAGACCCGAAAGCACCAGTCCCGGCCAGGGACAACCGGTTGCAGCTCCTCACGGCAGGGTCCCTTCGGGGAACCCGAAATACGACATGACCTCTCAACCCTGCTACTTCTGCACTGGCATCAGCGACCGGATCTTCATGTTATTCACAGACATCTCCAAACGAAGACCACACGTACGTCACTCAAGACACCCCACCCGCCCGCTCTGCCCTCGGTAAACGACGCGGCGGTGAAGGCGACAATTCTGCTTTAACGCCTGCCAAACAACTGGCAGCGGAGAGCGACTCAATGGACCAAGAGCTCATCGAGGGCGATCTTGAGGGGTTCGTTCTCGTTGAGCATCGCCGTCAGAGAACAACTGGCATCCCTGTCCTCTTTGTGCCTGCCAATGAAGGACATCGTTTGCAACATCAAAATCCATTGACCTTGAGCGCCGAAGTAAACGCGGAGGCGGCGGCTGCCATAATAAGACATCGTTTCACTGCCAGAGGCGGACTTCTAGTAGAAGTCGCTGAAACCGCCACAGTGGACCGCCTTTTGAAGGTTCGCTGCCTCGGCGGAGTTCCCGTTCAAGCCACGGTGCCCAGAACATACCTACAGAACTGTGGTATAATCAGAGGCGTACCCCTTTGGCACACAGACGCCGAGCTGGCCACGTTCCTGCAGCAAGACGGGGTCATTGCAGCCCGTCGACTCTACCGACGCCGAGGAAAACCTGGGGAAGCTGCCAAACCAACAGACAAGGCAGTCTTAACTTTCCGCCCCAACACAGAACGCCCATGCAGAATAAGCCTCGGATTCACCCAAACACGAGGTCAGCGAGTATATCGAAGCGCCGACCAGGTGCTTCAAGTGTCAAGTGCTTGGCCATGTTGCAAAATATTGCAAAGGAGACGCCAAGTGCAAGAAGTGTGCTCAACCACACTTAACGAGGGACTGCCCGGGAGAAACGGCTGTCAAGTGTGCAAACTGCGGTGGTGACCACCCTGCAGACTATGTAAATTGCAAGGTGCGCCTGAGAGCCCTAGCCAGAACAAAGCAGTTTGTTCATGGACCAAAGCGTACTTCGCCGTCGAACGAAAACGCAATCCCAAAAAGTGCTACTTTTAGTGCAACGGACACTGCAGATGCCCAAGAAACGCCTAGCGTAGCCGAACAAGGTGCGAAGCCTAAGGGGTCGCCACAGAAGACCAAGAAGACTCGGGCATCTACAACAATCCCACCAACGCCAAACCAAGGACCTCCTCGCAAGCCCGCTACCTCTTCAGAGGAGCTCAAAGCTACAGACGTATCTTCCCGCACGGCCAACAGGCGCACATACAGCGACGTTGTCTCAGCTGATAAGCGTCCCCAGCAACCTGCACCTTCCGTATTCAGCTCCATGACAATTGGCGATATCATCTGCCTTGTCTTCTCTGCCCTACGAAGTTTCACGGCACAACTACCATCATGCGCCTTCAAAAGCATTCTGCAAGGAATCCTAGTATTTGAACCGGCAGTTATCGCGATGGCAGGAAATTCGCATCAGAATAATGGTTGACGTTTCGTCATTCCAAGAGAGAGTTAAAAATGCGACCGTTTTTCAGTGGAACGCGAGAGGACTTCGTCATCGGCTTTCCGACTTCCGACAGCGTATGTTCAAATATCACTTTCCTATCTTAGCTATTAGCGAATCACGCGTAGCATCCGACTTTCGACTTTCGGGATATGAAATATTTCAGTCGGTTCGTCCTAATGGCATTAGTAGAGTTTTTCTTGCGCTTCGGAAAGACCTAACCTATGTGTCACATGATATCGCCTCTCATCCGGACAATGAGTATGTGAGTGTCACAGTTCGAAAGGGAAAACTTACATTCACCGTTATTGCTGTATACATAGCTCCGGCCTGCGGCTTCGATATTTCGAGATTAGATACTATTATTCGACAATGCAAATCACACATTTTGTTGGTAGGTGATTTCAATGCCCATAATGTGGCGTGGGGCAGTGTAAGGACGACGCGACGGGGACGAGAGCTACTCGATCTGGCGGACTCTCACGACCTATGTCTCCTGAATGATGGTTCACCTACGTTCATTCGAGGTAGTCGCTGCAGTAGTTGCTTAGATGTTGCGTTCATGTCGCGCGAGCTCCTGTCCCAAAACTCCTGGCTTGTTGATATAGAGACTCATGGCAGTGACCATATGCCTACCTACATAACGGTCAGAGGGTTCCAAGCAAATTATTATAATCATGTTCTCACTTCATATATAGATTGGCCATGTTTTCGAGACAATGTGGAACTGCGCCTGCAAGAAACAAGCACCTACGAGAAGTTTGTCTCAACGATAGAGCTATCAGCGACGGAAGCGACCAGGACTGTCCGTCTCCCAGCCTCGCGCACCGTTGTGGATGCGGAATACGAAAAACTTCGAGCGATTCGTCGACGGGCAGAGCGTCGCGCTCGACGAACCAAATTAGCTGCTGACGTACGAGTAGACAGGCGCACTCAAAAACATGTCCGCCGTCACTTGGATAAACTAGGTCGGAAGAAGTGGAGAAGAACATGTGCTTCCTCCTTTGATCCCCGTGTTCCCCTTTCAAAAATATGGCACGTTGCTCGCGGACTAAGATCCCAACCGCAACAAAAAACGCCCTTTCTTGCGTTATCGCTCCACACAGGGCGCTCGCCACGTGACATCGCTGAAGAGTTTTGCGCTTCACTCGTTCTGCCAGCCTTAAACGACGATGTTCCACTGCATTTAAGCGCTGAAAATGTTCACTATACTCCTTTTTCAGCTGCCATGAATGCCATCTTCAGTGCGCCAGAACTAGATGAAGTTTTAGCCTCCCTTGATCACTCTTCTTCTCCTGGTCCAGATAAAATCACTTACGGTACACTTGCCCACCTAGGACCAGCAGCTCGCCAGCTACTGCTTCAGATATTTAATGACTCATGGACAAACTGTCATGTTCCACAAGCGTGGAAAATTGCGAACATCGTTCCTGTACTCAAAGCGGGTAAGTCTCCTCTTGATTTGAAGTCTTACCGACCAATTTCTTTAACTAGCTGTGTCGGCAAATGCATGGAGCGGTTAATTCTGTCACGGTTGGAGTGGTTCCTCGAATCAAGCTCAGCATATCCAGCTACAATGACGGGGTTCAGACAAGGCCGTAGCTCGATTGACAACGTCATCGATCTTGTAGCCCATGTTGAAGACCAGAAGCTTCGTGGAAAGTTTACTATAGCAGTGTTTCTCGATGTACGTGGAGCTTTTGATAATATCCGACATTCAGCCGTTTTACAAGGACTCAAATCAGTTGGCATTAGTGGGCGACTGTTTGACTGGGTTGCTGACTACCTCCATAATCGAACAATCTACATGCACACCAAAGAAGGCGACACCTCCTATCATGTTTTAACAAAGGGCGTACCCCAAGGGGGCGTTCTTAGTCCGGTTCTTTTTAACATCGCACTTATCGGGCTTACGAAGTCTGTACCAGACTCCGTGCACCTTACACTTTATGCCGACGACATCTGCCTCTGGGCAACTGCTGCCTCTCTTAAGCAGGTACATGCTCGACTGCAGAAGGCACTTTTTCAAGTATCCCAATTCCTGTACGATCGGGGGCTTGAGATTGCTCCAACAAAATCAGCAGCTGTAGCTTTCACGAGGATGAAAATGAGCCGTTACCCTCTTTCCCTCCATGGTACAGATATTCCTTACACTCCAAATCATCTTTTTCTCGGAATTTATATAGACAAGGGCCTAACATGGAATCCGCAACTGAAACATCTTAAGACGAAGCTTTCTGCATTTATTAGTTTAGGGAGGTTTATAAGCGGCACAACCTGGGGGACATCCGTAGCTGGACTTCTGCGTTTATATAACAGCTTATTCGTTGGCGTTCTCCGCTACAGCTTGCCGGTTATGCATGGTTTAAGTCCGACAAACCTGAAAAAGCTTGAATCTCTTCAAGCACAGGCGCTCAGAGTATGCCTTGGGGTACCTCGTTCAACCTCGACCATTGATACAATAGCTGAAACTCACTGCCTACCTATCAGAGCCATTCGCGTTCAGGAGACTCTACGAAATCACATAAGGCACCTTACACGGCATGACTCGCACCACCTGGCGGACATACCGGAGAGGTGTTTCTACAGCCGCATTGCACAGGCCATTATTGATCACAGAGAGAACATTCCAGATGCATATCAGGACTCTCTCATCCTCCCTACGCCTCCTTGGTTGTTGCCCCCTCTTGTGCTCCACACAGACATCCCAGGAATAATTAAAAAATCAGCGCTCTCTCCAGTTGTTCTTCGTCAGCTTTCTTTGTCTGTTTTATATACGCGGCACTCTTCCTCCTGCCATTTGTACACAGATGCATCGACTACACGTGAAGGATCATCGATCGGATTGGCGTCCCCGGCGCTCTGTCTGAGCGCGGGCCACAAGTTGTCTCACAGAATGTGCTCTACTGCGGCAGAGTTGGTAGCCATTCGTGAGGCGCTTTGTTACATGTTAGATATGTCTCCTCGCACTTGGACAGTTATTACGGACTCTAAGTCAGCCCTCCAATCGCTGCAGTCTCCACGTAGAAACAGTCCAAACAGGCAATTAGTTCTACAAATTCTGAAAGTTCATGCAGATGCTAACCTTTTAGGACATTCAATTTCTTTCCAATGGATACCTAGCCACTGTGGCCTACAAGGAAATGAAATGGCTGATGCTATGGCTGCACGTGGCCATGACCTCGTTCAGCAAGTTATGGCTCCATTTACAAGATCAGACATTCGTGCAGCTGTGACACTCCTGGGGAGGTCTACTGCAGCACGTCATTGGAAAGCGGTCGCCCACCAGAGCTCGTCCTTAAAAATAATTGACCCAAATTTAACGTTCCAAGTTCCACGCGGTCTCAAGAGGCGACGGGAGGCAGTTCTTCATAGAATGCGCCTAAAAGTGTCTTACACAAACTACTACCTTCATCTCATCGGAAAGCTCGGATCACCCAACTGTCCCCTATGCGGAACCATTGAAGACATCAAACACATACTACTTGAATGCCCTAAGTATACTGATAATCGGCACCAGCTCTACAAAGACATTCATCAGATAGCTGGATCAGCCCTCACTCTTCAACATCTTCTCGGACCATGGGATGACGAAAGCTACGCCGCAAAGTCAACGAATGCCCTTCTAAAGTTCCTGTCAGCAACAGGCCTCGACAAAAGACTCTGACCTAAGGTCGTAAAAGTTGCCCGTCTTTTTTTTTTAATTTATGTACTGCGTGTGCGTGTGAGTGTGTGTGTGGGCCTGAGATGGAACGCCTTCTTTTCATACTTATCTCTTTTATTCCCTAACTCCCCTCCCCACTCAGAGTAGCCAGTCAGGAGATCAACTCCAGGCTAACATCTCTGACTTCCTTTCTCTACATCAAATAAAAAA
>JAZHYW010038349.1:0-61943 GCA_037355805.1 Ixodes ricinus
AAAGTAATGAATCAGTGCCCAATCCTTGCGTCCTGTAGAAACTCTTAAAACACGATGTCACAAACTGACGTCCATTGTCAGTCCCGATGCTCTTTGGATAACCTTCCCGTGCAAAACGTTTGAACATCACTTTCACCACGGAGTGTGACGTTACTGGCGACAAAAGAACAACAACTACAAAAACCTCTGGCAATTTGTTGTGACAGTCAATTACAAAGTAAATCGACTCTGCAATTGAAACGCCTCTCTTAAAGTACATTCGTCGTCGTCTCGCACTCTGACGCTATTGTGCCTGAACCCTCAGCTGCTTGGATTACAGCCGTGTTTGCGGATGTGAAAAGTTGCGGACACATTCTAGTAGAGAACTTACTGCACTCATGCCCGTGAAGAGAGTTTGCTGTACATCGAAGCCTGGTTCATTGAGTTGGCGGTAAATTTAAGTTAGCAATATTTAACCTTACTGATGACATGCTGAATTGGAAATCTGGTGAGAGATTTGGTATTGCAACGTATGTTCCACCAAATTAATCTCTCTCTAATATTGCAGCATAATTTTAGAAACATCCCTCCAAAGAAGAAAATGAACCAGCGACATTCGTGCCTTGAACAGATCTAATTTTGGACCAAATTTTAGGGTAGAAAGAGAAAGAGCAAATTCAGTATTAGTAGTAGTAGTAGTGGTATATAGTAATATTTAATGATTCAGGAGAGTCCTGCCAGCGCGTAAAGGCGACAGCCCGTACCATAGAGGCCCTCGAAGCGCTCTAAAAATATCCCGATGCGTCTACTTTCCCGGACAACACTCGGAGAGCCAATGACCGCAACGTACGGAGCCAGCTCTGGGAATGACGATGCCTAAACATATGTTTAGACCAAAAAACGCAGTCTGAGTTATGACATTAAGCAATGCAAGCGTGACGTTTTGCATTGCTTAATGTCACAATTCAGACTGCGTTTTTTAGTTTTAAACATACGTTTCGGCATCGTAAGTTGCGTGATCGGCTCACCGAGTGCTGTGCAAGAAAGTGGACCCACTGATTTTTTTAAGTGTGTTGCGCTTATACTTTGCCAAGTTGAGTAACGCTGTCAAGCTTTTGGCGCAAGCATGGGGCTTGATCTCGTTGATCATTTGCACGCGTCTCGCGCAAACAAAACCATAGATGAAGCCACGCGCTCGCGCCAGTAGCTTTGACAGCGTTGGCACGCTAAACAGAGTATAGTAGGCGATTATGAGGCTGATACAATATATAAGATGCAATGACAATGTTGAAATAAATCTGCTAATAAAATTCCGACATTGCTTTGCCACCTCAACCATAAAAGCGGGATGTACTTTGTTTACTAGGCACACCACCGACTATGCTGCTCACGTGCCGGTGCGCCACCATCCAAGGCGTGTTTCGATGCAGAGCGAAAAGAGATGAAATAAGCGAGTTATAGCCCCTTCATGTTTTAAAAGTAGCGCAAGGAGCGTCGATGCACGATGCGATTTTGCAACGTGCAGCCCTTGGGAAGACCATGGCGACAGCAGCGCTGCACTGAGCTAGATTTCAGACGCCATCTTCTTCCCAGAAGTGGCGCGCGGCACGTGTCTCGAGCATTTCCACAACAATGAATGGCGCCACTTTTCCCAGGATAGAGGGGCTTTAAAAAACAAGCTTCAAAGGGATACTATCTCCGAGTCACAGAGTCCTTGGCCTTTAGCTGTTGTTTTGGTCAAAAAATAAAAAAACACGATCCAAAGGAACTAGCCCAGCTCACCGCACTTCTACACTTCATGATCAAAAAGGTTTTGTGTTGACTACCGAAAGCTAAACAGAGATACAAAACCTGACATATACTCCTTACGGATACCAGACGATGCCCCATATCGTGTCCACGGCTCTGGCTGACTTCACTAGTTTAGACCTTATGGTTCGGGTACTGGCAGGATAAACATGATCAAAAAGACGCTGAAAGACAGTCTTTGTGTCACCCGACAGCTTGCTTTATTTTACCCACCTCCCATTCGGACTTTGAAACAACACCCGCCACTTCCAGGGCTTTATAAATCGAGCACTTGGGCATTTAAAGGGGACTATGCCCTCATATACCTCGACAACGTCATAATATACGCTGAGACGTTTGAAGAACAACAACATTGTTTAGGACACGTACTTCACGCTAAGACCCAGCACCGCTGAAGCCAATCAAGAGCTTTTTCAGAGTACGACGCTGTGTAATATTTAGGACAAGTTGTTAACAGAAACTGCATTCTACCAGATCCCATCAAAGTAGAAGCATTTGCTGAAATTCCACTCCCCACCATAAAGAAGCCACAAAAAAGCTTCATAGGCTTTGCATCGCACTTGCGGCCATTCGTTCCCAATTTCTATGCAAGGGCTGCTCCATTGACGGGACTACTGAAGTAGGACGCACCATGAAGGTGGGACCTTAAGGGGGCGACAACGTTTGCTGACATTATGAAAGCACTCCTAGATACACCTACGCTGACTCATTTCTCAGAAGACGCCCGCATTGTAATTCACAGAGACGCAAGCGGTGAAGGCCTTGGTACTGTATTGCTTCAGAGAGACGGGTCGGGAGCGTAAAGACCGGCCCTTTACGCCAGCCAGGGACATAGCAACCCTGAACGTCGGTGTCACTCTTCAGAATCATGCGGAAGTATGAGAATTTGAAACTTTTCGGCCTTATATTTATGGCAAGCATTTTACAGCGGTGACAGACTACATTGTCCTCAGATGGCTTCAATCGAAGAGTGACCTTACACCGAGGCTGAAACAACAGTCCATGAAGCTGCAGGAGTATAACTTTTATTTATTGTACATCGGAGTGTGTAAATTGCATCAAGACGTTGATTTCCTTGTCTTGAAACGCAGTTAAAGAGGCCCATGCTACATCTCTATTTGCCATCTTAGACATGCAGGCGATGCAATCGAAAGACGCCAAAACATCGGAGATAATTCAAGTGCTTATAGTAGGAAACAACGGCTCACTTCCACTTTCTCCAAGATGCTTGCATCGTTTGTAAGGATCACTACCAGATTCGGGACGGCCTATACGGACACCGGTCATGTGCTTGAGGCCCGTGGTTTTCTGTTGTCCTCAAAAACTCACGGCACAATACTTTGACGATGCGTCATGACGCCCCAACCGCCGGGAATCTCGGACAACACCGAACTCTAGATAAAACCGCTAGAACGCTATGGTGGCCTGGTTTGAGAGGTGATGTTCAACGGTACGTTGCGTCTTGTATCACTTGTCAAATGCAAAAAAAAAAAAACACTTTGAATATATGAAAATTGGAAGCTCAACAAATTCTGCCCCTGGAAGTCCATTTGAAGTAATGGGAATAGACCACATTGAACCATTCCCAAAGTCAGATGCAGGAAACAGACACATAACTGTAGCCACAGACTACTTGACAAAATCAGTTGAAGTTAAAGCTGTTCCAGTCATGTCAGCGGCACATCTTGCCAGTTTCCTAAACACCCATTTGGTACTACGGCATGGTGTACCAAGGATGATGATCTCTGAACGGGAAACTTCGTTCATGTCGCACGCTATAGATAATACACTTAGGAATTACGGTATTGAACATGCCGCGGCTTCCCCTACCATCCAAGACGAGGGTCTCGTTGAGCGCACCAAGCGCACTTTGAGTGACGTATCGACTGCCTCTGGTAAGGAATCTCATAAGGACTCGGGTCAGTATATTCGCATAGCGGCGTTCCCGCTGAACAGGTCCCAACAAGAAACGACAAGTCAATCGCCATTCGAGTGAGCTTACGTACGGCTCCCCACCACTCCAGAGGAAGCGGCGATAGAGACAACGTGGATCCGGCGATCCGAGGTCTACGACTGCGGCTTCTTTGAACGTTTAGGCGAAGCAAGACAAATTGCTCAACTCACTGTCCTTCACAAGCAGTCACAGATCGCCGGGCGCCTGCGTAGAGAAACCTCTGGACCATCGTTTATTCCCGGGGATCTAGTGCTACTTTGAAGTCACCGGGCACGTACACGGGGAGGAAAGAAGCTACTTCCAAAGTACCGCGGACCCTTCAAAATAGGCAGGCACCTCGGTCCTCTCACATATCACCACGATAAACTACGAACTCTTGCATCAACGAGGAAGGCACCGGACTCTCACTGCTTATGTCTGCAAACTGAAACTCAATGTGTCACGTGGTGACTACATTACTACTGTTTTGTATGGACAGCCTATAAGGGGGGGGGGGGAGTGTAACGGACAAACAAAAATAGAGGACGCTGGATCAGAAGAAGTAAGCAGAGAAGTTCGGACGAAGGCTCCTTGAAGCCAGTAACAATATTATTTGCTTAAATGTTTGATCAAAGGGAAGTTCTTATTCTGCGGCCTCATGTATGCCAAAGCCACCGTGAGCCTCTTGCTCGTTGATTGCAGCGCCATGCGTTGCGCCACAGCTTATTGAAGCTCCGTTGGATTGGATTGGATGTGGCAGCTTAACGCTTTGCATCAAGCGATCACTGTGAAAAAATATTAGCCAAAAACTAAAAAGGCAAGTGAATTACGATAAGTCTAAGCGTGATCGCCGTGGTACCCCTCATTCTTCGCAGTTTTTCCCACCAGTCATCTAATCTACGTTCCGTGAATTCTACTGCTTTGACGGCAGCGGCAGTATCACCAGTATCACACTTTCCACCAGGTCCACCAGTCGTCTCCACTGTTGGCGCGTCGCCACTGCGTGTCGTTTGTTCCTCTCTCGCCGGTTTCAAGTTTATCAGCCCCAGTGCAAAGGCATTCGCTCAAAGTAAGTGGTTAGGGGTGCCAGAGATGATAAAGATGATGTTCGTAGCTATCGCCTTTGTTTTGGGGGGTCATGTACTAAGCCTGTTCAAGCCAATAGGCCCGCTCATGTAGCACTCAATGTCCACATTATTCTTTCTCCTTAGACCAATTTGCCAGTCCTCGTCGGAGTCGAACAACACCCAGCGCCGTCTGCCAGCGACCGTACGAAACGATTGGTAGTCTCGGCGGAGTAGCGGAAGTAGCGGTGCAGGTTTGACGGGATGCCTCCGATCGTGTTATTTTGCGGTTATAAACCGATTAATGGGATTAACTTTTACTTTCGAGAGCAAGCTCTAAGAAAAGTGCAAAGGCGTTTAGAGGAAAAACACGCATATGCGAGGAGCGGAACGTACGAGACAGATTTTTCGGCGAAGTGTCACTCTAAACAAAAGGGAAACACGTGTGCAACCATGATCTTTAAACACTGAGACTGGGAAGGAAACTTAAAGATATATTAAGGGAAGCAGCAGAAAGGGGTAAATATCTTCAAGCTTCCTACCCAGTCTAAGGGTTTACAAATCACGATTAATACGCACCAGCTCGCTTGCAGGTTGACCATTTTGTATGTGCCCAACATTGCGGTCCAGGTGAGTGCGAAATTAAATGCAGCTGACAATTTATGGTATTCACTGGCGGCCATAGCTGAGCTCATTGTTGCTAAGCGCGTGTTGACGGCTAGCTTCTACAACGCTTCCCGCACGCACATTGCACACCATCACGATTGTGTTCTTTGGGAGACCATATTTAAGATCTCATCACGAGCATGCGCTGTGAGCAGTCACCTAAAGTATGTTGTCCAGTGAACACCACCGTTGATGATTAATTGCCTCAGAACGAAGTATGATTTACTTCTTGTATGCAGGTGAATCACCTGTCGCGGGAAATATTGACAGCGCGTGCGGCTGTCGCTACTGGGCCCTCGGCGACTGCAAGCACGCTGCTGCAATCCACCTCTGCAGCCGTTCCTTGTCCCAAGGCTGGGAAGGAAACCGGAACAGGCTCACGGTCGGGGTGCCGTCGTTGCTATGGCAATCCTAGGCGCTGCAATACCGGTGCGTCTTCCTTTTCTTCGGGCGGTCATTTTCGTCGTTGCCGAAAGGCTTCTTTTTAACCGCTGCCAAGAAAAACTACCCGAAAACTACTCACAACTGTAGGGCAGAACGCCGGTTTACAGCGTTGCAAATGCCAGAACTTCGACGGAACGGACTGGCCATCGTTTTAAAAATTGGCCACTAGGTGGCGCGACTTGTCAGGCAAACTGCCTGACATTATATATCCATGATCCCGAAGAAGGGAGGCAACCGTCGCCATCTGTGCAACAAGTGACCCCTAATGGCTAGTAGCACACTCGTCAGAGTTTTTGCATACATCCTCAAGGAACGGATGTCAGCATGGGCAGAGCAGGGTCGGCAGCTTACTGAACTTCAGGGCAGCTTTAGAAGGGGACGCCGATATGAGGACAGCCTATTCACACTTACGCAGTGCACTGATGTTGCCCGAAAGGAAGAGCGGCCCTTGATGGGATGTTTTCGGGACATCGCCAATGCGTGTGACATGTTCCACACGCACAATACTAACGCAGTGCTTGGAGCAGCTGGAGCTGCCGAAGGTATGTGTCACCCTCGCGTGGTGTCTCTTCTCGGTAAATCCGGTACGATCCTAAATGGGTGGGGCAGAGTCAGATGAAGTGGCAGTGACAAGCGGCCTTCGACAGGGATGCCCACTCTCCCCGTTTATCTATATGCTATACGTGACTGAGAGGGAGGAGAGGCTGCTTCAGACGAAAGTGGGTTTTTCCCTTATGAACAGAAAAATGGTGAGGAAGTGAACTGGGTGCAATCAGGTCCCAGCTTTGCTGACGACATCGGGATCACATTGGAGACTGTGGAAGATCTGCAGCGGTTGCTAAGCCTATTTGCCACAAAGGCTGCTGCACGACTCCAAAGGTTAAACGCAAACAAGTCGGCAGTCGTCCAGTTCTCGGGACCCGCTTAGACGACGGTGTGTTCTCTCCGTTGAAGTGGTGAGGCTGTGCCGGACGAAAGCTCCCACAAGTTCTTGGGGGTCACCCTTTCCAATACACCGGACTACTTTCAGGAGCACCATGCACACCTTCGACAGTCAGCCGTGCGTGGAGGCAGCATCCTCCTGAAACGCAGCTTGTGGAGTTGCAACAGGTTCATTGTCACCCTGGAGGTGTGAAAGGCAGTGATGGTGCCAGGGATGACATTCGCCAACGCTGTTGTTTGCGTCCCTGGGGATGTGCGCAACCTCCTGGAAAGGCGACAGCGAGAGGTTGGTCGCCAAGCCACTCACCAAGGAGATTTAGGATGGTCGAGCTTCGAGGCAAGGGAGGCAGCGACTAAAATAGGCTATGATAAAAGTCTGCGCACATGGACCGGTGCCGAAGGGCTAGGAAGCTCTTCGTATATACACACCTTACTGAGGTGAACACCAGGTGGTAGAAGCGGTTTACCGCTTCTGTCACCCGGTATGGTTTCTTTGTCGAGCCTGTGGAGGCACCAACGAAAGAAAAGTTGGAGGCTGAGGTCCGGAGGAAAGTGCGCGAGAGCGAGACCATCCAGTGGGTTGAAGCAGCCCACAGAAAGTGAACTTTGCTTGTCTACAGACAAAACAAGAAGCAAATCTCGACTGAAGTTCAACTGTACGACAATAGTTTAGGTAGCCGTGTTTTGTTCATGGCACGAGCGGGGACCCTGCGAAGATTGACTTCCATGAAAAGATTGGATCTCAAGGTGACATCTATCGCCTCTCGGGTGAGAAAGACGCAAAGACGGTAGAGCACCTGGTGCTCTAATGCCGACGCCAGCTGCCACCTTCGACGGATCATTTGCGGCCTCACCCTGAATGGACGCTGGCGGACGCCATGGGATTAAAGCAGACCACAGGCGAGGGCAGCGTGGACTCTAGAGGCGCCAAGCGCAACTGTCACATTACCAGTGTGGTAGTGTCTTCAACGGAAACGCAAGACAAAGAATCGTGCGTGCAGTGTCTGAGGACATCAAAGGCGCGACTGGAGTCCTGGTTGAGGGTAAGTCAGGACAAGTAACACTCTCAATTTTTTATTTGATTTATTCTTGGAAAGGGCACGAACTTTGTTTTCGAGCTCGACCGTTTTAAAGAGAAAAGCCGCGCAATCATCATCATTATCATCACTGTATTGCATGGAGGTCATAGCCAGTCACATCGGGTGGCACTAATGGCCTCAGGCAACCTCATCTACCAGCACTCCATCACGACATGAGGTCCTGTTTCCTCGTCTTGGAAGCATAGCTAGCCAGCTATAGATAGTTATAGACTGACTGAAAAAATTGAAACTCTAACGGGGTTTGAATAAAAACAAAATACTCTACAAATTTTGTATTTGTTTCTGGCCACAGAAAAACACTGGCGTAGACGTCTGCACCTAAAATTGTAATATACCCAAACTGCAAAAAAAAAAAAAAAAACGTCAAGAGATTATGGGGCATTTTTCCAAGCGTATACGTTCAGGGCTTCGTCGCTTTACGGTACAACACGGGCGCAACCTTTCGAACCGAGTTCCAGCGCTGGATATTCTTGGTGAGAATAAAGTTGAAGATTATTGAGATGATATGGATGAAGACGACGAAGAAGATTCGCCTAACCCAGTGTCACCCGTGACCAAGAGACCGAGCTGCTCCCGAAACGTGGAGTATTTTGTTTTTATTCAAACTTGGTTAGAGTTTCAATTTTTTCAGCCAGTCTATTTATTTCCTAACCAGACAGATCTCTGTCGAATATGTTTACATTCAAATAGCTAGTTATAGCTATAGCAGCGTAGTTAGCAATAGCTAAGGTGAACTAGAGACACAAAATGAGCTACGTTTAGAGTATCGGCAATCTTATCCCCGATATTGATGTGGGCGCCGCCATCTTGGTGCTTTTGCAGAGCAGACGCAACTTTCAAGCGTCATGATTCAAAAGTGTGACTCCTTCACCATTAGATTCGGTGTTAGGAAGCTCGTGTATATTGCTTTGCTCTGTCGCGAACTGTTTAAACATTTGGGGATGACGGAAAGATATGTGAATGGTGAGCGACCGAAAAATCCGCCTGGTCCTGGTATCGAACCAGGGACCTCTCCATTTCCAGTGGATTGCTCCACCATCTGATTAGCCAGTAGTTCGACGCCAGTAGAGCAAACGGCTTTTATCAGCTGCCACCAGTTTAACACCAACAAAGGTGAGCGGCCTGCATTTCTAAGGTTATGATGATAATGCAATTATTGCAAAGGCGCAAGCGAGCTGGACAAGAATGACGATATAATCCCTGAAGATGGCGAACAGGGGGACAAAGAGCAAAGAGAAATCTCGAAACACAGCTGTGTGAATGGTGAGCGACACAGTCACAATCACAGTCACAGTCACAGAGTCAGAAAGGGCAGAAGAAACTATACAGGGCATGTTTCTTCATCACAGCCATAGTCACAGCCACAGTCACGATCACGGTCACAGTCACAGTCACATAACTCTGTCAGTCTTATTATAAGAAAGAATTGACCATCATAAAGGGTAACTGATTCTACACTGATACAAAGGGAAGGTCAATGATGTATAATAAAAAAGCGTAATGAATTTCTCAAGCGGTTTTATTGTGATGTTTGAACAGTATTTGCATAATATTTTTCTGCGAAGTACAGGCACAGCGTATTAGAATGTACAGCGATTATGCAGCCCCATGCAGCGCTCCGTAATGAAAGAGAGTGCTTACGACCCAGGGCGTTTAAACATCTGCCCGCCTGCCCCATATAAATCTTTCTACAAAGCAGAGATTGTCTATGCTACACCGGCTGCACACGCAACAGATTTACGGCGCTGTTTTACCTCCCAAAACACACGTTTTTGTTCCGCTTTTTCAGTTGTGGATCATAAGCGATGTAGTTTTTGCTGTGCTGAGAAGACTACCGGCACATCAAACTTATTTGCAACCTTTTAATGCGAAAGCAATAACTCTACCATGGAGCGGGAACGGTGGCTTCTGTAACCGCAAAAATGTCCACCCTCCCATTGGCTGAGCAAAACGGCTCCTAGATAGCCATCGGCGGCCACTTCACGAGAGCGCGCGCTCGGCCGTCGTTCTCGTGCCGGGCGTTGCCGGAGGTTGGGGGGACGGGGGAGTGGGGGGGGAGGGGGGGGGGCGGGGATACGGCCGCTTCACTAGCGCGCGCTCGTTTGGCCGCCGGCCGCAACCTCGGCAAAAGCGAAACGTGGCCGTCCGCGCCAGTACACCTCAGGCGAACTAAGGGAAAGGAAGAACGATATTCATGCTTTCTCATTTACAGCTCATAAGAAGTGCTTACATGTAGTTTTTAATACTGCCAGAAGTGTATATGTATATATGAAACAACACCTCCTTACAAAAAATATTAGCCAGTCTGTAGACATCTTAACGATTTTTTAACATACCTGTCCACTTCCTATCTTATCGCCATTTTTCTACAAGGTTTCTACAGATTTTCTGTCAACAGGAGTCTACAGAGCACAGTCGTCAGAAATCCTACCAACTGTCTGTCGCCAACGGTCGTTAGACTTTGCGTCCTCATTTTTCTACAAGGTTTCTACAGATTTCCTGTCAACAGGAGTCTACAGAGCACAGTCGTCAGAAATCCTACCAACTGTCTGTCGCCAACGGTCGTTAGACTTTGCGTCGCCATACTCCTAGATTTTCTACAGACCTGACTTGATATACCATAAACACTGAAAACATGACAAAATATGAGTCATAAGCAGTTTTCGTGTGTAGTAAGAAACGCTTTTACAACAGGCTTGAAGTGAACTACATAGTCACAGGATTTTATTGTCACAAGATCCGGCCCTGATAAACATTTAGCCGCCTCGGTGGCTCCGAGGCGAGGCGCTGGCCTACGGATCCCCATGTGGCGGGTTCGAATCCCGGCCGAGGTGCCCGCAATCTGACGGAGGCTTATTGCGGAGAAGGCGCCGTGTAACCGAGCTTTCGGTTGCACGTCAAAAGATCCACAGGTGGTCCAAATTAATCCTCCAGTCCTCCGCTGGGGCGTGCCAGATGCCCGTCGTAGGTTTGGCACGTAAAACCCCCAAATTTGACTTTTTTGATAAACATTTAAAAAGAATCACACAGAGTATATATACATCAATAACACAGGTTTCCAATCAAACATGCTGTAGGTTGCAGCCTCGACCAATGCCAACACCAGATTTAGTCACCACGCTTCCACATCAAGAGGTTGAAACAATCATGCACGCTAGCCTTTTCTTGAAGACAGGACTACATGACCAGAATGTGACTAAACAACCTCTAACGAGGGTAACGTTGCGCCCGGCGTACCTAGGCAGCATCTTTCCGGAAATTGTTCGTGCAGCATCGCAACCTTCTGTCAGCGAGCGTCGGCGATTCATCGTGTGTTGAAAGTCGGACGATGTGGTGTTACGCGTGGTGTCTTTTATGTGTAACTTTTTCGTAAAAAAATTTGAAGCTTAAAAAAGCGAACCTAACAGTGTACAAATAATTTTAAACTTACTGATAATATATATATATATATATATATATATATATATATATATATATATATATATATATATATAATATATATATATTTATTTATTTATTTATTTATTTGTGGACATCGGGCACAAAAAATAGTCGCGCTTAGTTCTTCATTCTAAATTATAATGTCAGTTACACGACGTAAAACTAAGTGTCTTCAAACTTGCCCCTGAAAGCGGACATGGAGGCACTCTGGGCTGGACAGCTTCTTTAGAAATTCAAAGCTGGCCTTCAAGAGCTGTCCTGTTCGATCGGCATTGACAGCAGGGTAGATGCTTGCGTGTTTTAGCCAATCGTGTCTCCGGTTACGGTCACGCTGACTAGTCTCGATGCTGGTGATAAGGCAGAGCACGGAACCTGACTAAAATCCCAAGGCCACGCATAACATCCACTGCACTATCAACCTTGGGTACAAGTGACAAATCCTCCCGTTGTGTTCATTGTTGAGATGGCCCCAAAGATAGGCCTTTGTAAGCGCACCCCCGGTTCTGGGCTGCTTCCTTTCTCCTCCTTCTCTCTTTTTCTCTTTCTCCCTAAGCTGAAGGCGTAGACGGTGCGTATTCGCCGGACCAATGAACCCTATACTTTTTATCGCCTGAATCCGCTCTCTGTGCGCGGGTAACGGCAGAAGCGTGATCACGTGGTTTGACGGATGACGCATTAGCCGTTGACAAACCCGGAATGCCTGCGAAGACCGGACCTAGCTTCGTGGGTGATGTGGCCTGCGAGCCCGCTGTGGATTTCGCTTCTGTGGTAAGTGTGGTAAATCTAGTTCTAGAGTTCCGATCACAAGCACCGCATTTTGTCTTAGTGCCAAGTGCTGATCTTCAACATGCGGATTGCCAAGACCATGGATATTCTTTCGGCAGCGCCTACCACCGGTGATCTTCCTTTGTTGTGGGCATACATGTGACCGCTAGCTTCGACGGACCGAAGACACGACGGACCGCCTTCTCTTCCATGTAAGTGACAAGGAGAGGTCCTCCTGACCATTTGGGACAGGTGTTCCTGCTACGCAATGTACGTTTTCTCACTATCCGATGGGTTTGAACTGTGTCGAACTCTGTGCCAGGAATCTCCGACGAGTTCAACGTGCAATCCAGAGCGATCGGCCCGAAAGGCCCTGTACAGCGCTATTTGTAAATGCTTTTTGCGCCCTCAAATCAAAAATTAAAAAGTTAATTAAATAATTTTAGTTAATTTGCTAATTACCTAATTTCACGTATTTTCTGGAGGCCGCCATGGCCATTAACACTTCCCCAGGGCTCAAGTTACTCTATCTCAAGTTCCCTTTTTACAAATTTGGTGCAACTAAAAAAAAACACAAAAAAACCCTGTATACGTCCCTAATGTAAAATAGTCTTGCTGATGGAGCAGCAATTTGGAGGCACTTAACTTTTTCATTACCATGCAAAGTCTAGGCTTCTATGAAGGCTGCAAACAGAAGCTGGTAGCTTGGCGTTGATTGGAGAGTTTGGCCGGGCCAGCTGTATTGGTGGCGCAAGCTATTGCCCGTTACAAAGGTTACAGCCTCTATCGTCCATCAGCCATGATCTCCCACCCTTTTTGCTTCCAACGTATCATGCCCGTTTTTCTTAATTATCGGGAAAGTGAGCCTGTGAATGGGGCATGTGCATGTCCCCAGTTGAGTGAGTGGCGAACTGCTCAACTGGAGATTTTAATAGATGCTAACTTGTCATCTCTCTCCTCACTTTCCAGGCCACACCTGTGCACTTTCAAGGTCGATGCAGCAAAGATCAAGCACAGCCCTATCAAGCATGCTGAGCAAGCTGGACAAGCAGAACAAAACACTGCAGCTCAACAACTGAGAATAGAAAAGAAAAAATAAGAACATTTTTGTCTGGTCTTTGGAGTGCATAACGAAGCAAGTGCTCTGCATGCACCATATGCATCGGTACACTTCAGAATTGATGACTAGCATTACACAAAGATAGAAACTGAAGCCTATATTCTGCAGATATTATGGATGAGAGTTGAGGGGATTTGTCTGTAGAAAGTGGGCAGAAAACGGGTAGAAACTGCTATATTCTCCTTATAGTGAGATGATAGAAACTGTTAGCCACTTGTCTACAGCAATTCGTTAGACACTCTCTTATTGGAGCTAGAAATTGGACAGGAGTGTTGATAGAATGTCTGTATGTTTGCTGTACAGAGTCGCCACATTATCTGTACACTGAAGTCTACAGAAAGCCTGTAGGAAGCTAGCGGTCAATAATCTGTACACTGAAGTCTACAGAAAGTCTGCAGGAAGCAGCGGCCAGTAATCGGTAGACAATGGTTAAAAATGTGGATAACATTCTCCCCAGGAATTCTATGCTCTCTAGCCATAATCATGCTCCAGAGAATTCTGTAGAAATTGGTTAGATATTTTTGTAGAGGGCTGATCCCGAGAGCTAGGCTTATGTCTCAAGTTCTGAGTTAGGTCAAGGGAAGTTCTAGAGATTTGAACAGGGACTCCGCAACACGCACAATTAGAGCCCCTGGAAAGATAACAGAATATAGCCATTCGACTTGGTTAAGAAAACTACTCAAGCTCCTCTGCAAACATGACTTAATTATAGACAAGCTCTTACGTAAGATTTTGCAGTAACCCTGCCCTAGTGAAAGATCTTATATGTATAAGAAATTTGTTTTGAGCAATAAACACATATGCTCAGATACGATCACATAAGAGCATATGAGAACATATAGAACATTATAAGATTATAGAAGAAGTTAAAGAACTTCGTATCAGTTTCTTAAAATTTCTTATATACTCTTGTATGGTACTTACATGTTATTATACGTTCTTATATGATCTTACTTGATCATATGCGTTTATTGAACCAATTAATTTTGCATAATAAGATTTTTAAGTAGGGTCTCTACAACCTTGAGGTGTGTGGAATCATAAATGAGGATATATTTTTTAGGTCTTGGTTCATAAGCCCAACATACGTATATGACTTTGCTAAAAGTGAAAGTTCAGAAAAAAATAATGTAAACAGTTTTTAACGGGAAGCTCGAGCGTAAACCTGAGGCCCTGCGAAGATTGTTTGAAGATATCTAACAGCTGTGTCACTAAGGTGATACAGTTAGTGGATCTTTGCTTCCACAGGATTCTATCGGACCCTTGCTGGGATTCGCTTCTTGCTTGCACAGGGCCTCCGTCACTTCCGAAGCTGGCTCCAGCTGCGCCGTGATGTCAGTCCAGCCCCGTCGGCGCCAAGCTTGGCTGTCGCAAGGCCTACCAGGCCGAGGCGTCCTGAACCGTCGGAAACAACCTTTCGAGGCGTAGGCGCTGGAAGGCGCTTACCCGGTTATGCTGCGCCTCGCCCCAATGCCGACGGGCGGCAAAACCCGGCTCTAAGCCTGCGTCGCCCTGCATGCGCGCCGTTTATCACTCCAAGAAAGATAGGCAGGCGGGCGGGAGCTGGGCACAGACACGTGCGCTATCTCCGACAGCCAGTTGACTCGTTCACCTCAACGACTTCAATAATAAATAACTAAAAAAAAACCCTCCAAGTTTGACATTTGTGCTTTCTTTCATTGCCAGAATGCTCAGAGAACTTATATGTTTTGGTCCAAATCGAAAGTTCAGATTTGAAAACCGTGCCTTAATTGAGCTTAAAGCACCCATATACATCGGCCATGTATGCATGACGACCTATGCGTACATTACCACACCTGCCTGCGTCTAAACCTGCGCGCGCACTAATCCGATAAAATTAATCGAGTAACTCCAGAACTACATGACGTCGCGAGGCTCAATTTTTCATTGGCTATCATCGGTTTAATTGATCGCAAATCGTGGCGAATGCACCGTGATTCCACATGTTTGGGGTTGGTTGAACTGGTGATAGCAAACCAACAAAAATGACGAGCGCATTGACGGGGCTCTTTTTTGCTCCGCTGGATTGGCTGCATCGAATCGCAGCATCAGATGCGGTCGGAGGTTATGGCCCGTTTAAACACTTGTAACCGAGTACGATGGAGTGTGACAAGGCCGGTTTTCAAGCCGCCTGACGACGTCACCAAAACCAGATGCGCTGCTGCGGAGCTGGTCCTAGGACGTCGCGAGAGGCCTAAAACCGGTCTTCTCTCTCGCCGTCTTACCCTGTTGCGGGTGTATTAACGGTGATTTAAGTGCGTGCAGCCAGCTTTGTTAAGGTGAAGCTTTTGTCGTCAGACAACCTAAAAAGTCGCAAATGAAAAATAAAAAATAAATTTGAATGTTTCTCCGAGGCAAAGCAATACCGGCATGGTAGCCAACCGCGTCTCCGACTGTTTTTTAATGCAAAATTATTAACTGCACCATGGACCAAAGCCGGCAGGTGTCTGTAGCAGGGAAAAACGGCACCCAAATTCACATTTTTCGATTGGCTGTGCGAAACGGTACCATAAAGTCCCATTGGCTGCGACGCGTCACATCAGACGCTTCGTCGCGGAAGCCGGCGAGGCTGCTCGAGGTCAAACCGGACGCGCGAAAGCCGCCAAGCGAAGCGCGTCACGCAAGCCGTCACAAAAGCCGTCATGAAGCCGGCGCGGTTCGCCGCGCCTGCGCAGTGGGGAGTGCGATGTCACCGGCAGGGCACCGTGTGAAAGACGGAAGACGTGGCGCGGTGTTTGTACGAATGCGCAGCGTGTAGGAACGCTTTCGAATTCCTACACGTAAGCAGTCTTTAGTGTCCTACTGTAAATTGTATTAGTAGTCCTTTGATTTCTGCCGGATGACGTCATAAAAGTTTCATGCTGTCGACTGCCGTCATCCTGGCGTTGGCAGCGTAGCGGACGTGGACGTGGCAGAACTCGTTCTGGGAGTAGGCCGCTCTGCAGCCTGACCGTCGACGGAAACCAAGGCAGACACCAGTTCAGACGCCCAAGGACGTAACGACGGCAGCTACTCCTGCGTCCGCTATCCCTCTTCGCCACCATTTCTACGACCAACCGCCAGGATCGCGACGCCTGACTGCATGACCGGTGGCTCCTGTGACGCATTTTGTTGCCACTTCGGAATCACCGTCCATGCATGGGCGGGATTTTAGTAGATCGTTCCAATACCTCCGATGACGATACCCAATATTTTGCTGTTGCCTCTGCGCATGCACCGTGTCGTTACGGGATGTATTCGAAACTATCTCATGAAAGTCCCCATTGGGCTAAATAAATCACGTAGCCATGTCCTAGAGAGATTTGGGTCCCGAGTGGAAGAGTTTCCATAAATCGCTCATATAACATTGGCTTCAAGCGACCGAGTAGGACGGCGCTTTTGCTATTTGTGGTAAGATTAAAAGTAACTTCAATATATTCTGGTTGGTTCAAAAGGTCACACAATACGCTGATCAGCAAAAACATTAGGTCCACCCACCTAATACCGTGTTGGTATAACTCTGGAACGCAAAACTGTTGCAAACGTGCATGGCAAGTTTTCACAAGTTCGTGTTAAGTGCCTCGAGTATGATTTTACCTGATTTGTAAGAAAATGTCGCGCAATTCGTGTAAATTGCGAGGACGTGAATTCCGCTGTGAAGACAAACCACGATTGGGTGTAACTTGTCAGTGGTAATCTTGATATCACGATCTGCCCTGTGTCGAAGTCACGTAAATAAGCAGCCTTTCCGTTACAAGCGCACGTAGTCGACAAAATAATCCCCCTGTATTCCCGGTTGCCGTTACCTCTACCATCTGCATCGGAAGATGGTCTAGTCACGCTCATGCATTCAGTTTAGAGGTGGCCGTAATGTTTTGGCTGATATGTATATATGCTCGGGTGTTTTCAAGAATGGAAGATTGGAAGAGCTTCTTAAAGTCATTTTAGCCGCAGCAGGCTGTTGCCTTAGTCTTGATACAGGATATATCCAGTATATCTGCCATATCTGGATTTAACATTGTGTTTTATGTAATAACTTGCACTGAAATACTTTCTTGAACACCGAAACTAGGTGTTAAAAGGACTAAACAATATAGACTTCGACTAATCTCGCTGCAAATAGAGTTTTTTCTTAAATCTTCAGTTAGAAGTATGTGCGCTCTCTTTAATTATCCGTGTAATATTAAACGTATCTCAGTTCTGAAAAAGAAACAGCGGTAATATACACGTCGAACTGTTGTACCGCAAAATGTACGAATGGCTGGGATCCACAAAGAAATTTTGACATGATGTCCTGGGAAACCGTCGGAATTTCGTAAAACGGGTGGCACGAGTCTCGCACTAAATTCACCGGATCGTATTTCCGAAACGTCGTCAGCGTGACGTGTTGTTGTGTGACACACATGACGCAACACCGTGACGCTACGTGAAGCATTTACGCCACGTGATTAGACATTGAACAACATCACTTGACACAGTGACATCACGTCCAGTGGCTTTTTTGGCGACAGTGTTTTGCAACACCGTGTTGCGTGATACATTGTCTGGGCACGCTAACCAAGCACTAGCGCAAAACGTGATGCACACTGTCTCTCTTGAGTATATTCATAGGAGTGCGATAGGCCAATTCTTTTAAATGTATGTCTTCCTAGCGTTCCTACGACTTGCCGATGCTCGAGGGTTATGGAGATGAGAGTGTAGCAAAAGACCAGTAAGTGTCCCTGCTGTGAGTCTACGCCCACTTAAATATAGAAAAAAATCCCCTTAGCAGAAATTTGAAGGAGAAAAGTATCAATACATCATATTGTTTCTCAACTTGTTGATGTTATACTATAGCTAAAGAAGGCTACCAATGAACCTAAACCCACACTCTGAAAAATGCCTTCCCGTCTACTTACCGCAAAACACTTAAGCAGCCAATCTCAGGGATCTTACGAAATCAGCTCAGCAAATGATGAGGCGGAACATCTGTTTAGACCATAAAATTAGGTCTGCGCTGTGGCATTACGCAATGCAAAGCGTCACGCTTGCATTGCATAATGCGACAGCGCAGACTACATTTTGAGGTCTAAATCGATGTTCCGCTTCATCATTCACTGTGCTGATTTTGTAGATCGCAGAGATTGGCTCTTTGAGTGTTTTGCGAGTAAGTAGACGCGCAGGCATGTTTTCGAGCGCACACAAAATATAAAACTCAACGAAGCACATAGAACAAAATTTTTTGGGATCCTCTAGTGTTAAGGCCCGTTCACACTCTTGCAACCGAGAACGACCGAGAGAGACGAGACTTGTTAAAACCTCTTAAAATTTCTTAGGACGAGAAAACACACTGGCACGCTGGCGCCATCTATGCGGTGACCCTGGAACTGCATTTCACAAGAGCGAAGGTTGTGCGGGATTTCCGAGGTCAAATGTGCGTAACCTTACGAAAGGCTCGTTTATAACGTTGACAAAAGTTTTTCCAGCCAAGAAAGAAAGGATAATGCGCGAGAGAAATAGAAAATATGCCGGACCGCCAAGTTTACACTGCTACCCAATAGATGGCGCCAGTGTGTCCCCTCGTTGTAAGAGGTTTTAAGGAATCTAGTTTTAAGAGGTCGCAAGAGTGAGAACGGGCCTTTATGCGTTCCGTCAACGCAATGGAAGTGCTATAGAGCACTAATAGGCAGTTATACCCTACTACACAACCTCGCTCCTGCACGGCGGGGAACGAAGAAAGGGGAGAGTTAGACCACATTACACTGCGATATAGATTTGTTTTCGGTTAAAGGCAGTTGGACCGAAAGTCAAAGGGACGCTAATTTATTAGGTCATGAAAAAGCCACGAAATGCCATCAAGGGCTGAGGAGAATGTAAGACCCGCCATTATTCAGTACATACATACACGTAATGGGTACATTATTCAGTACATATATACACGTAATGAGTTGTTTTCGTTTACACGATGAACCGACTGGCCTACACACCCATCTGTCACTTCGTTTGTTTCGATTTTTTAGCCCTCTAGGTGCCGCAGAAATGGGCGCGAAGCATTGAATGGGTGCCATGGCTATTTTCGAGCTACCCCAACTGACTACGTATATTTTCTGAATCCCTGGGCTTTATACTTTTCGGCACGCTATGTAATGTCGCGAAATTCAGAACTGTTTTTTTGCGAAATAGGGCAATAAAAACGATGCCAAAACTAACATTGACATATACCCGCGCTCTTCAGGGCCGTCACTACAGTGGCGGACATGCATGCCAGTCCAGCAGGGAGTTAAGAAATGGAATATGCCGAGCATTCGCTTCGTGCTTCTGTGCGGGGTGCTTGAGAAGCATCCAAAGCATTCATTTGACACACGTGAAACGGCTTGAAATCAGTTGGGAACAAATTCTGCGGTACAAAGAGTGCAACCCCTGCCTGCCGCTGGCGTCAGTTTTTCATTGTTGCCTGTAGAGATTTTGAGTTTGAAAAACACGGTGAGATCGAAAATTGTAAATTCAGTAAATTTACGAAAAATATTTTTGTTGGCCGAAGATATATGGGAAACAATTTCAGCGATGTTCGTTGGTGTGTTTAGCAAATGTTCGGGCAAATCGAGGACCACGCTAGAAACGCCGGAGTACCCTTTTAAGCCGCGGGCACAATGCTAATAAGTGCATCGTACATAAGACAGTCTGCGTGCACCATCTGTGTTCTCTTTTCCTCGTATAATTCTCCTATGCCATTTTGCATACAAACTGCCTTCAGACCTGTTAGAAACATACATCGGTACGAAGCAAACATACTTCGAACTTGGCTGAGGCGTGTCCGCCGATAACTGTGTCATCATCGCCGCAGCCGTGTCCTTTGCATGACGCATGAGCAGGGTGACTTCGGCGTCATCCGGGACGCTCGATTAGGTTTCGCTCTACAGCTACCGCAGCCCCGCCTCGTCGCAGCTCTCGAAGGAATGTACCACTGCATGCTAGAGATCGCTTCTTGCACTCGGCGACGCAAGCTCAATTAGAGAGGGAGGCGGGCAGGGAGGAAGACGCTGTTCCAACAGTTGCCGGATGCCCCAAAGCGCCGACTTCGTCGCACCACGCGTGATTCATTGTTTGCGAGGCAGGATGAATGACCGCGCGCGCGTGCGTCTCGATGTTTAACCGACTGCGTGCGGCCTTTGCGCTTTGGCAGATATCGATTGCGCTGGCCGAAATTGACGCCTTTGTTTTGCTGCTCGGTGCGTACCGATAGCGAAGGTTTCAATCACCAGAGCCCAGTTTTGTGTGCTGAGAGTTGTGGACAATAAGCGTTAGGGGTTCAGGCGGCGATAGTCTCCTGTTGCATTTTGAAGCCGAGAGCAGCCAGTCTAATTTTTACTTCCGGTAATGCATTCCTATGGGAAAACGGAAATGCGTTTTCTTATCGCGCTCGATCAAAAAAGCAAATATCGCTTAGTGTTGAAGGTGAACATTTCGGCAGACGTCTGCCTGGTTGTAAACGTAATAAATTGCTTAGTGTTGTGACAGAATACAATGGCTGAAACGTTTCACAATCGGATGTACAAAACTATCTGTCAGAGCGTTTTTCTTTAGAATTAATGGCGTCGAACACTGCGCTAAGATTGCCCAATACGCATGTATATTACGTGTCGAAGCTGCAGACTGCTATTTTAGGGCACGTCTTTACGCATATAGTCAATGCTATGAAGCACACAAAGTGAATCAGCTTGACTAAACAAAAACAATTATGCTAATATAAGCCAAATCAAACAATCAAAAAAGACAAGAACGAAGCATGGAGTTATGAAACGAAGAACAGGTATTGAATTAGTAACAAACTGCGCATTAACAATCAAAATAAAGCAGTAACCGAGTGTTGTTGCTCTGAAATAAATACTACTATTCTTGCTCTAAAATAATAAAAAAAAAAACTTTTGTATTTGCTTGCATCGAAGCTCCTGAAATGATATTTCAGACTTCCTCGGAAAAATGACAGCCTTCTGCAGAAGTGGCTGCCTGTGTGTCGGGCCAAATCTGTTCCAGCAGCGCACCACGTAATTCGCTCGAAACACTTCGAGATGCACTGCTTCGAAGAAGGGTTCTACGGGAAGAGCAGGCTGAAGGAAGATGCGGTACCCGCCATTTCTGCAGCATCAGCATTGTGTGTCAATGTGAGTGTAACGTGACAAATACCAGTATACCGAATGCAGACATTTATTATTCTGTTAACTGTGTTCAGAATTGGCTCAACAAAAAATACAACAAGAAAGCAAGTGATAATATATAAAAAATTAAAACTAAAGCAAACATGACACGTCACATGTGTGTTATCAACATGCCGACATGCCTTTCCTAAATGTTATGAGAGCATAAAACAGTTGTGAACCTCTCTTGTCATGGCTACAAAGAAGCTGTAAACGTCATCGGGGAATAAACCTTCAATAGTAACAAGGTGATAAACTGGGCGAGCTGGTAAAATTTTGACATGGTGGGTATAACAGCTTAAGAAAACGAGGACAATGAAAAGAACAGACACTACAGGACAACAGCTGTTGTCCAGTAGGGTATTTTGCTTTCATTGTCCTCGTTTTTTTTAAGCTGTTATACAATCCAACTAAAACCTTCAACATTCGGCAGACAAAAGAGAAGATGTAATACCGTCTTGTAGAGCATAAAATGAAATGTTACTATTAGGGAAAGGTACATCGATTATGACAGTCACTATTTTATCTAAAAAAAGGTTGGCATTAGTCTGCTTTCGTAAAAGGGCACCAGACCTTGCAAATTAATGCGTTCGAAGTCCAAATAATTGCACCTCCTAAACCATCTAAGGCAAGCATTATGTACAAAACGATGGTGCACATTAAAAAAACACACGAAAATATGACCGAGTCACTTCAGTAAATTTTCATGCAACTTGCGTGGAAGCCTATTGGAGCGGCTTGAGCATGTACATGAAAAAGACAAAAAATTGTAAGTGGTCCGACCTATTAGAGTCTACACACATTTATAAATATGCATATAAACTTTGAAGAACTATGGATGTCCCAATGTGCAATACAATGTAAAAAAAATATCACGAGTTAGTTGCTCTCTAAAATGTCCAACCGCTTGTCCATGTGCAGCGATTTATACACACTCCACAACAGCGCCCAGGTTGAAACCGACACAATCCAAGAATTTTCTGCGCAAAATGAATACTAGACTTTAATCCCCTTCAATAGCCCACCTACCACGCCCCAAAATTTTTTTAATACTCCCAAAGGGTGAAAATTCTGGATAAACCCCTGGTCATGTGCATGACAACGCCCATTTATTCCTATTCTGTTTTGGAGATATTTCTGGGGCCCCACATATAAGATTTATTTTCGTATATAGGCCAAATGCTACGGTTAACATGCCAGTTGGGACATACACAATATGCACGTAAATATGAGAACAGCACCATTGTTTATTAAAGCATCAAAAGTTTTGTTCATCATCGTTTGAAAAGAAGAGTAATATAAAAAGTAGAAGTGGTTCTAACAAGATATTTAACAAGCACCTTAGAGCCCGTATAAAAAGTTTATGGTCATCCCACTGAAAGTTTTTTTTAAAAATGTACAGATGTAAAGGAAAAAAGAAAAGTAGGGAAGAAATTATTTCATGTATTTTGGTATCCTATAAAATATTTCACAGAACAATCACCCCTTTATTCACAACTCTAAAATTTAAAAAAAGAAATCAGCCACCACCTAAGGAAAAAAACTGGGGGTTGCTTTTGTATGTATGTAACAAAGCGACAGTATTAATAAAACAAGGTAATCGATTGCATTCGTCCACTTTCCTGTTATAGTACCTCATTCAATTAAGCTTGCACTTAATTGTGGTAAATTTGGAAAAAAACGTATAACATTTGCGGTGCCTGTTTCTGAATGCTGTTTTTTTTTATTCCAGGCTTCAGCTCACATCCAGCGAAAACAAACAAAAAAGTGTGACACAGCAATAAGCCGTCTTCATATTTAATTTGCAGGCCCCCACAAAGCGTCCAGCAAGACGCACCACCGCTGACATATCACCAGGACCATTTTCCAGTACAGACCACACATATTTCGACCAAGAGTCCCAAAAAAGCAAGAAGCTGTGCATGACCAAGAAGCTACAGTCGGCTAAGAAAATCCACGTAATGAAGACAATTATTAAAAGGGAAGAGCAAAAGATCAAAGACCTCAAAACCCTGGTGGAGCGCTTGAGGGACCAGCATGCGCTCACAGACGAGCTCCAACTGAAATTTAAAGCATTCGGCGAAATATCTCAGGAGCTTCTTAAGGGATATTAGAAGAATGCAACAAGAGAGTTGTCCGGCAGGAGGTACAATGAAAGGACAAAAATAGTTTGCTGACACCTTACACTATTACTCTCCACAAGCATATGACCATGTAAGCAGACTTTTCCCTCTGCCCTCCGTGAGCTCCCCCAGGTCCTGGCTGAAGGTGGTTGGGGTGGCCTGGGTTCAGCCGAGAAGCCCTGGGAGAGCTCCAGTGGCGGCACCCGACTCCTTCCGCGCGAGAAAACCTGCGCGTCATCATGCTGGATGGGATTCGCGTGAAGAGAGACGTCAGCCTGGACGTCTCATCCAGCAAGCTGGCTGACTAAATCGATCTTAGACAAGCACTAGGACCCTACGAATCTGACGAGGTGCCCATGGCAATGGAGGCTCTGGTCGTCATGGCGGCGGGCCTTGCATCACTTTGGAAGACTCCCATCGGGTACTTCCTCACCAATGGAGCATCAGGTTAGCTCCTCAAGAGCCTCCTTGAAGACGCCATTGCAGACGTTGAAGAAGGTGGCCTCCATGTCAAAGTTGTGGTTTGCGATGGATTAATAGGTAATTTTGCCATGACAAAGCTGCAGGGGTGCCGGGTCCACGAAACCAACTATGAGAGCCTCCAGCCAACGTTCGAGCACACGACCTGACCTACAGAGGAGGTACACTTCATCTTTGACGCTTTCGACGCCCTCAAGCTTTTCCGAAACCTCCTAGGCTACGAGAAGGTGTTGAAGGCAGCAGCCTACGGGGTAAGTGTATGGAATGGCGTCGCATTTTTAGAAAGCGCAAGTGCGATTCAGTCACAATGGGAAGGTCAATGTTAAAGGTGCGCTAAAAATCCAAAAATTACGCTCGTGCGACGCTTATTTCGCTACTAAAACTGTGATTTATGATCGGGAAACGCCCCTTCCTCAGCGGAACATTTCGCTGAAAAAGGGTGGCGCATAATTGAACCGAGCAGACGGCGGGTGACGGCGCTCTGCTCATCAGCCAGCCGTACGCCGCCGTTTTGGTAGCACACAACCGTTTGCAACCCAAATGTTGTGTCTTTTCGAAGTCCTTCCAGTTTCGGCACGTTATCTTTTATATGTAAATGTCTGGCAGGGACGGACAGCTGACCTTCTTACCCTATATATGTCAGTTCGCTCTGAAAAATAAGTTGTTTTTGTATGCAAGCTGGTCTTTCAGCTTTTTTGGTTGTGTGTGAATATTTAGACAGCACGATGTTGGTCAGTCATTAAAGTGGTGCGACATGTCTTTATACACTGTAGACGAGCAATTTAGCCGGTTGAGTACAACCGCTAGCCTGGGGTCTTTAACGTGCGTCACGCAGTCGAAAAAAAAACACAGACGTGTGCCGGTACGATGCTCATATAGATCTAAACGGGCAGGGGGTGGGAATTGAACCCATAGTAGCGGCCATAATAGTGGTCATCACTGCTGCGCTGGCACTAACAGCAAGCCTCCGTAGTGATCAGGAATATTCGCCCCACGCTCTGAGGACAGTCGCCCTTGGCAGACTCTAAGAGAGGAGGGAGGGGGGTCGTTTGAAGCCTATAAGCAGCTGTAAACAGGACACACCATTGTGGCACCCAGTGACGTCAAGTGAATACAACTTATACACGACCATTGCAACAATTATTAGCTGATGGCTGTTGGCACATGAATTTATGAAAATAAAGTTCCAGATTTTTGGGTGGTTTTCACGTGTTAAAACTGGTAGCATTAGTGCAAAGAATGATACTCTTAGCTTTCGGTGCGCTTGGTTTAGCTTTTGTTACTGCAGTTGTTGCCTTAAAAAACCCCTATAAAGAAAACAAGTTTTTTTTTCAACAGTTGAGTTGAGACACGCGTGTCAAAAAGATAAATATTACACGTAAAAAAATTAGAGCAATATTGACCTCGACAAAATTTACTTGAAATTCTGCGCGAGAAGTCCATGATGACATGGGTCATTCCGGAGTGACCATCTCGGTCGTGAAGGCGAAGCCTATCCACCTCTCCTTCACGTGCCCGGAATGCCGAGAGAGAAAAAAAAGTAAAAAGTAGGTGACTTACGACTAAATCGCGTCTCGCGCCGTCAATATTGCTTTAAAAAATTTAATTTTTTTGCTTGAAATTTGCTTTTTTAGCGTACTTGTCCAAAAAAGACTGTTAAAAAACTTTTTTTCTTTTCAGGGGCATTTTAAGAGTGTATATGTGCATATACAAATTGTCACAAAAAATTTAGATTTTTTTTTTATTGTTAAAATATCAGGGATTGCCGAACTCTCATTCTTCGCCCAAAGGTAGCGCTAGAGGTCACAATCAGATGCGAAAGTTTTAGCCGAACGGACACGTTATTCCAAAGTTATAAGTGATTTTGTGAAAATTTCAAAGGGAAAAAGGCTGGCTGCAGACGGAGTTTTTGAATACATGGGGCTCTATGGCACCAGAAACCGAAAACGGGCAAAAATGGGCTCTATTTTCCCATTGAAATTTTCAGAAAATCACTTGTAACTTTTGAATAAGGCGTTTGTTCGGGCTGAAAGTTTGGCATCTGGTTGTTACCTCTAGCGCTACCTTCGGGCGAAGAAGGAGCGTTCGGCAATGCCTAGTTTATTTTTGCGTTAAAAAAAAATTTGTGACACCCTGTAGATATTTGTAATTTATATGTTTGCGTAGATACATTTTCAGACAACACCTGTTCGTTTTTGAAACTTCTGTGAGTTCAGTAATTATATCCGTTGTTGAGAACCATAAAAGAGTGTCGAAACCTCTTACGGTGTTGTGTGCCTACCATCTCGCTAGTAAACGCATGCTACATATATATTAATCACAAAAAAACGAGCGTGACCGTCATGTATGCAGAGACTGGTAAAACAGCATTCGTTTCACTAATATAGCTTGCACGACAAAGGTATGGGGTGTAAACTTTCATTGTAGCTTAGCACTAGCCTGACGGTATCAACTCTGCATGTGTCACCCAATCTATAACATTCCTCGGCATTCTTTGGATGTGTTCCACTTTCATGTTGTTTTCGTTGCCTTTCACGCCTTCATGCCTTCATGCCTTTCAGGCCTTTCACGCAGTCCAGTCGGTCTCATCTTGGCCGTGAATTGACTGTCTCTTGGGCTAGAATTTCATAAATCCTACAGATCATACGCCTCATGATAGCCGTTTAGCACCAGAAATAACAAGACATAAATTCTCTCAAGTTTTTCTTTCGGAGAGCACTGGCTATCGTAACAAAAATGTTGACGTATGTATTTGTTCAACGTTTCTTTATATTTCCAGTTACAGTCTCCATTGATCCGGCCAGAGTCACTTTCAGTTTAGTTTCCGTCATCTGAATGCTATTACAGCTTGAATAAACGCTACGCACTTTTTAACTGTTCTCTTTTCTTGAAATGATAGCTTGTATTGACATATCATGCAGCACAAAATAGACTCGAAACTCAATTTGTGATAAATTAAACATCACTCAGTAACAAAAAAAAACATTAACTAAAAAAAGTTACACTTTTACAAAGTGAATAAAGCTACATAGTACGCGATACGAGTAAAGAAACTACGCTGATTTTTATTATTCCCCGGCCAAGAGAAAAATATCAGGTACGTTTTATAATAGAAATACACAGGAAGACTGTAAAAGTAGACTAGATGCTGTCTGCCTCAATTTGCAACCGGAACTCCCGTAGACACTAGCGTGAGCCGAGCCTCTAGCGTTTATTGTAATAACTCTATTCCGGTGTGTTTTGATAGACTGGCATGTTGTTTACAAATAATTCTCGCGTTTGCCCACACCAAGTGTGGGCACTGTACGTGCGCTAGATCAGTGGGAAGCGTCTGCGGACCTGCCGTGCCGACAGAAGTACCACCTTAGGGGCGTAACTTCGGGGCTGCGTGCTGGCGTATAGGAGATATGCACCCATGATATATGTATATACGGCTAGACTGCGGGTGTAAACGACACGAATACTAAAAAGTCTCGAGACCTTATAGTGTTTGTGTCGTTTTTACCTGCAGCTTTGGGGATTACGTTATGATCAATTTAAACCTGCTCGTTTGCGCCCCCCCCCCCATTCACTTCATTCTATTCACTTAGGTTCGCGATGCGTTACGGGAAGAGACATTGCCATCCGACCACCACGGGTAGGGTCAAAACAGCGATTGGCGGCGAGTGTTGTGTAGGGTTAGCTGCGTCGTGTTGGGCTCGAAAAGATGTCAATTATGCGTAAAACGTCCTTAAATAAACATTGATATTTTACCGAACGCCATACGTAGACAGCCGAAGAACAACAATACAAAACTATCGTCCAGTTGTCGTGTCGACAGGCTCTCGCGAAGCCACCGAGCGACCTGGACATCGACAGACGGGAAGCACTCGGTTAGATTCGGTGTCCCCAAGCTACTAGCTTGAGAGTGGTGCGCCGTGCATTGTTCTCGTTGCTGGCCTTTCACGTCAATAACTCACGAACTTGTCATTGAAGCGAGAGGATGGCGTCTAAATTTCAGAATGCACACATGTTTGCGAGAAAGGCTCCTGTGCGCTGTTATTTTGAGTGATCCAGGCTTCCCGAAAAGTTTCTGCCATTTAGGGGTGTTCTATGGGGCACTCCAATGGGGTGCGCGAATGTAGACCAACTAGGAAATGCAGTAGCCATGTCGAGTTTTGTTATATGTGGCCATTTGTAAGAGGAAGACGTTGTTGGGCTTGGTCGGATAAAAGTATGTCGTTTCTGTGTGCAGCATCTCTTGTACTTCCTGGGGTAAGCAGTACACGCTGTTTCCTAAAGACGTGAGCGCGACGTACACCTTGATAGCGGACTATTTTCTATTTCGGAGGAACGCTGGTTGGTGGCAACGAGGCTGTGAAGGGGTTTGTGTTATGGGATTTGAGACTACATATTTGTCTAATTTTTAGGTTTGTTGCCGGTTTGAGTATTTTTTGTTTGTTTTTGTGCTCTTTGGCGATCGAATACAACACTATACCCGTTTTCACCTCAAGAACCGCAGTTAAAAAAGCCCGACTCCTCGCGAAGCATGACAGATTTCCTCCTTTATGTTGATAATTAAGTTATACGTAGGTGAATTGTACATTAGATATATGTTATCTTATCAAGACGTACACGTTCCAAACGACAAAAGCTTCGCTTTTTCCTGCGACAACATTATATCGTAAGACCTATATGGCGCCGCGTATGACCGATGCGAAAAGCTTGCTTTATTCTTGACGTGAAAACGTGCGTGGTATGTTTTAAGAAGACCTGTTGAGTGTCTCTCAGTGCTCGGAGGCGTCTACTTCAACAAGAGACGCTGGACAACATTGTACGATAAGCAGCGAACGTCCTGACTGTATAGGTTCGCCTCACCTCGGCGCGCAGTTCCAGGTTATGCCGGTATCTCACTTGCAAAGCTGTATACGCGTTAAAGAATGAAGCGTACTTTCAAGCTTCGGATCGTAATTTTCCGGGGTTAACTTTCTGTTTGCAACACCTCTATGCTGCTGCTAAGTTTACGGACGAACATACATAGATTGAAAATGGATTAGTGAATAAATAGTAAAATAAATATCACTGCGTGTGCCGTGTCAACGTTGCTTTGATTTTATAATCGCAAACGGGAACGGCCGTCGGTGTGATACGGTTAAACAATAAGCGACTCGTTTCACGCATGACGTAATCGTTCATTCCGGTTTAGTGAACTTTTGAGGTGTCACCGAGCTCACAATCAGCAGTGACTGCTGCTTCGTCTGCGGGCGTGCCGGGAATCTTCGTTACTCTTTGAAAAAGGCCTCGTTATTCGCTGCAACCTCTTATAAAGAATGTTTGACCAGATTGAGCGCCCAACCACCGTCTTACTCTGCAGGATGTTCCGTCAGTTGTGTGATTATTCTCAACTGATCAAAACTTTCTTTATATTTGTGCTTGCCAGATATTGGGCACCTGCAACGTCGAACGGCTCCACAATGAGCGTCTTGTTTGTGAGACTACAGAAATTGATCGCACGAAACCAAAGGCCGCTGTCGCCTGCGGCATCCAACATTGTGGATTATCGGTCGCGACCCCCGTCGTCACCATGGCACTAGCTGTTATTCTAACTGAAGTGAAGGACACCACGCGGTGTTATCTTCACTTATTATTATTTTATCTTCACATTCTCGCTTCGTGATTCGTTGTTCGGAGTTCTTAGTGTCGATTGCGTGTCCACTGAATCTTGAAGATCCGCATTCCCGCAAGATACTAGGGAGAGTCAGTCGCTGTAATCTGCAGATGGAGGTAGGCCAATGACGAGGTTGAAAAAAATGTGCCGGTGCGTGCACTGCCTTCCAGTACGGCCATTGCCCCTCTGCGGACCGGTTACTTTACGTCAGAACCTGAAGTCTCCAAACGTTTTTTTTTTTTTTAAGAAGAGGCCGGATTGGGTATCTGTTGCAGTCTCGAGGGCCGGAAAATAAATAAGTATATATAAATGAGGAAATAATAAATAAACAATTATAGATAAGCATTTGATTACAACATTCAAAGTTAGAGTACAAAATAAAAAAAAGATCGAAGATGGATGGATTTATACACTTTATTCTGAAATTAAAAATTAAGCAAATTATTAGATTGCGCAATATTTGGGACACTTATAACTCACCAAGCCTAAATCAAATTCAAAGCGCAAGAAAAATGTGGCATATTCACAGATGTCAGAAGACTCATGAGTATTTTAGAAATATTTCTAACAATACGCGATAGATATGACAGGGGACAATAATTTCGCAATATACTGAGAACAGGAAGGAAGTTTCACACGCGTTGTTAGATAGAAAACGGGACTAAGAATGATGATGCTGGTGATGACCATTATCAATTCTTAACATGGCGAGAGGACCCGCGTTAAAAGAGGCAGTTTTCTTTTCTCCTTTCTAGTTCCTTGGATGGCGCGGTTGGTGCGCGTCTTGATGGCGTTTTTTGGTTAAAGGCCGACCCACATAGGGCCTATTCTCGACGAATTTACGCGCGTTTCAGCGGGCGTAGCTACGGCATTTGGCGGGCGCTTTTTAAACCACACACGGCGCTTTTCGTTTGGGTCCACTCGGAGTCTGGTGCAATGTGGCTCTAGGAGGATATATAGGACTCACGACTCGCCAGCTGATTGGCCGACACGGCGCCGTACGCTTCCGGATGCGTCACGCCGAAACACGCCGTAGCGCCGAGATCTGTCACGGTCGGATCGCCGAATAGGCGCTATTTATGCCGGCATTGAGGCATCGAGGAAGCGCTCGTCTCGACGCCCGCTATACGTCGGTATTACCAAATACCATATAGCTTCGCCAATACTGGAAACTCCTCCGAAAACCTATTGGAGCGGCGGCGAACGTGACAGTGGCGCCTCTAGCGGACTCGGAGTCTACGGAAGCAGACGACGCAATGGAAAAGTATAGGCTCTGCGACGTCCTCGAGCTTTGCGTGCGCTGTTTCGTCACCCCAACAGCAGAAACAATTCATTACGGTCAGTCCGCTTGCAAAGGGGAATCCACGGATCGAAACTGCAACGACAATCGAATAACAACGCGCATAAACAAAGATAGAGCAGTTTATTTAGCGGTCTCAAACGCCTCTCAGGGGATCACACGCGTTTGAAGCGCGTCTGGAAAGCGGAAAGAAGGCGTTTAGCTAATCAACTACGTCGTAATCATTAAAAGGTGCACAAACGACATGTTAATATTACCAGAGCAAGCGCACGAGCTGCTGGAGCAGAAAAGCAAAACAAAAAAGTAGGGATAAAAATGACCGTGCAAACACTTACCGAATTTTGCAGAAAAGTTGGTGTCGCCATTCCCGACGAAAATAAAAAGAAACGGGGAAGAGAAGCGAACAACGGCGAATAAAACAAACAAGTTAGCAGACGATACAAAGATACCCAGCAAAAAACTACTTCAACTACGACGATCGTTGCGGCGCTTATAGAAAAAAGAAAGAAAAATGGAAAGCAGCAAATGAATAGCTGGTAATCGCCGCCGGTGTTGAGTTCATAATAAACAAAGCGGAAGCAACAGACGACACTAATGAAAAAAGAAGAAAGCGTCCTTCTTTTTCCAGCTGCTTGCTGTACGTTTGTTTATTTACACTTTTAACACATTAATTTAAATGCTGCATAACTTAGTTACTCACGTTTGTTCGGCCTTCGGAAAGCGGCAGAAAGATTTTCCACCACATCGCAAAAACTTGTTTTTGCAATAGTAAGCAGCACACGGCATGCCTGCCATTTCTAAGTATGCGCTGGTGTATGCTCGAATGCGGCCGGTTGATCAACAAACGATGACCCGTAGCAGACGTGCCGGCCGGCGTACACAAATAAAATTCGAATAAAAATGCATAACAAGCTTACACTTCTTAATATATCTAATAAATATCAAAAAGCCCGTATGACGATTTCGGATCAGAAACTCAATCGAAGGCGAAAATAGGAGGTTATCGCAGACGACAGCGGAAGAAAACAACAACAACAACAACAACAACAAAGTTGCAGACGGCCCTCAAAATGTCCGTGCCTAGCGTAGCAGACCAACAGACGAACCGGGGGTCGAAGCGAAGGAAAGGGAGTAAACACTAAGCCAAACAAAACAAGGATCCGCGATGGCCTACGCGTCGGGTAAACAACAAAAACAAAAAAGAGCAAAAAAAGAAAGAAAACAGCAACATAAAAGCAGGAGGAAGAAAGAACGCGGCAGAGTGGCGTCGCCTCAAAAATATAAATGAAAGAAGACTCAAAAATGGAAAAGAGTGGAGACGGCTCAACGGGTGTCGGCATTTATCCCAGAAGAAGCAGCGAAGCAGAAGATGTTAGTCGTCGCCGTGCTAACAATCGGAATTTGTGCACTCTAAATAACGTGACTGAAATCACCTTTTTTTCTTGCGGGGCTACGGCGTTCTCCCCTTCTTTCTTTGCAACCGCGAGAAGTCTGTTTTTTTCGTAACTCCGCTTTTATTAATCTATAATAGCGCCAGATTTGCCTATGCACAACGACTTCTTTCAGAGCATTCTGACATCGCCGTAACGTACGTGGTTCGAAATGGACTTTTGCTTCTTCACCCGGAGACGACCTTAACGGGATTAGCCAGGTCGCTTATTCGACGAAACGGTTATAAGCAAGACATTCATGAGGAATGGGAATTGCAACAACAAATCGAATTGACTGATAAGAACAATAAAGTTGAAGCGATGCTTTGTTCTGAAATGTTTGTACATTGCCCTTTTTCACGAAACAGCGCAAAGGCATACATACGTGTTTTGCCTGGCTTACATAAGTTGTTACAGAATGTTTTCTTCGGGAGAACTCCAAAATTGCCCCCTAGAAGCTGTAACATCTTTCCCACGCGAAGAAAATGTCCTTCACTCATGAGCTGGCACCCATTTTTTAACTTTCAAAGCAGCGAATGTCCCTGACAATTTGTTTTTGTTGGTCACCTCGCACGGAGATAGGCAAAACCAATGCATTTTGGAGAATTCGATTGCTAGCGGAGACTCCGAGCTCGCCAGGGGCGCTGCAATCACTTTTTGCCCGCTTTCCGCGGGAGATGCCAGTATTGGCTTCCACGGTATTTGGTATTACGTCCGCCAAAACGCTCGTAAATACGGCCAGCATACGCCGTCTGTCGTTCTGCACGAACACTTTCTTGACGCCTCAAGGGCGGCGTAGATAGCGCGTATTCGGCGATCCGACCATGACAGATCTCGGCGCTCCGGCGCGCTCCGGCGCGGTGCCGGCCAATCAGCTCCCGAGTTGATAGCAGGAAGTTGCTCGAGGATCGGCGTGCCTATGGGACCCGCTGGCTGGCTTGACTCAGCCGCCGAAATGGAAGCTCGCGTGGCGCGTTCGTTGGTTTATCGGCGAACTGTACGAAATCGCTATATCTCTTTCGAACGAGCGGTGAAGGACTGAGAGAGAAGAAAAGTAAATCTATGTGGCAAATTATATTTCAAAAAATATTATAAAAGGAAGCGCTTTGAGGAGAAATCGCGACCGTCTTCCTGCCGCGACTTGTTTGCAACTTGGCGATTGCAAGGTACATTTTTAAACAAGCGCTGGCAAATTAGGCTTTCGTTGCTGGCTAACATTCAGACTGTTTCTGTCCCTTTGCGGAAGGCGATAATGTAGCATCCGATTTACATTTTGCCTCGTTTCATGAAAGGCGCGAGTCAGGCCACACTGCGCCAAACGTCGAGGAGACGCCGACGTAAAGCGTCCTGTGTGGTTTGGCGGCCTCTCCCTCTTCCCTCCTGTGAACAAAAGCGCCCGCCAAATATTGTGATTACGCCCACTGAAACGCGCGTAAACTCGTCGAGAATACGCCCTATGTTGGTTGGAATTTACAAGCGCCTATTTTTGCCCCCGGTAAGCTACTGCAGGTCCGAGGAGACCGCGGCCAGCTACGAGCCGGTCAAAGGACCTTCGCGGGCCCGATTTGACCCGTGGGCCGGGATTTGGAGAGTTCTGGTCGCTCAAGCTCATTTTTAGCCTTGTTATAGGACCGAAGCGCTCAAGTTTCGCCGCTGACTACAGCGCCATTCCAGCCCCTGGCGGGACGCCCCAATCCGAGTGGCTCGTTGTTTTTCGCCTCGCTTCTCCGCCGTAGGCTGTCGGGTACGCTAGTCGATAGTATTAATTGCGATAGAGAAGATATAAAAGCCCGGCTAGCACAAATATGTCGTTGTTGATTGCAGTAACAACCTCCGATATTGTTGTAGTCAGTCCTTAAAGTTCTACCGCTTCCCTGAAAAGCCGTGCGAGACTCGAACGGCGCCAAGCCTGAACCACGGCAGTACTCCGACAAAAGTAAGTTTCTCGTTCGTTGGAAGATCAGTTTTGCTAAATACGCCTGAAAACCGAAATGGAATTGGTGCCAGAACAAGAACAGCGTGACTACCGAACGCGGGAAAGTCAGTTGGCAGTGCCTGCGTGACGGAATATTTGATTTACGTGCGCGTCTGTCCCTTCCCCCGAGGTGTTTGACGGGGCCTCGATCGCGCTGTTGGATCCCTTTGGCACAAATATTTCAACTATAATCACTGGCAGGATGAGAAGGGCAGGGAGGCTTCAGTTCCTCCAGCACTAGCTTCCAACCTTGGAGAGGCCTTCTGTCTCGCGAGCCTCGAGCGTGAACGTGCAGCCAAATCGCAGCGAAAGGCAACGAAGACGTGCTGGAGGTCGGCCCGTCAGAAGAGACGCCCTGCCGTTCTGACTTTGTCAGCAGACTTCTAGCTAGGGGAGGGGCTTTTGCGGGTTGCGAGTGCAGCTTTCTCCTGCCGTGTGTGTTTCTTAATCGCTGTTCCCGTTTTTTGAGCTGTTTATAGCCATCATGTACGACCCTATAATAGGCACATGCATCCCCCCTCCCAAACAACACACACAAGGAATGCACATCCAAACCGCCTCAACCAGCCCCCCCCCCTTTTTTTTAAATAAAAAAGCCTAATTATGTTTTTACTTGTTAGGGATAATAAGTTATTATTTCGTGTCGATTTTCCGCTGATCACACCGGAGATCTTATAATATTGATTTATTTTTCAGTGGGGGCGGTTCAGTTTTGATTCCGCCAACGTCAGCGACGATCTGCAACGTGCACTTCGTGAACATCTGCAAGTACAACACTGAGGCTCATCCTGCAACAAGTTACTAGACGAGATGCCAGCTGAGGTGTTGAATAAAGACTAATTGCAGGGAACCTACCAACCCTGTAATTGCTCGTGAAAGATTCTTAGTTAATTTAAATTTTCACTCCCTCGCTCGAATGTAGAGGTGACCTTTCCTCATCTATTTTGCATTCTCTATATGTGCCCGGTTCTTAGCCAGTTAAAAGTATCATTAGTTGATTGGCAACTTACTGTAGTCTCTTCTGTCTTCGAGTTACATGTTTTGGTTTAGTTCATACCAGGGTTGTAGCGTACCTAGGTACAAGTAACTGGAACTCGGTATCTAGGTACTTTTCTTGTACCTGAGGTACAAACCTAGGTACTTCTCATTTCTCAGTATCTGTATCTGTATCTTAGTGTACATTTTCCAGTAACTTGTAACTAAGTGAAGTTACTTTTTACAGGTACTTTTCTATTCACTTCGTCACAATGGTAGGAACTATAAATCTTGAAGTATTAACACACTACCATGCGCCGTGATTAACGTTTAGTTGGGTACGACCAGGGAGGCACTGACTTGATCGAATGACGTTTTAGCGATCGAAGCCCGCTCCATGATGTTTCATCGGACGACACTTTAGCGAATGGCGGTGTTCATTTGAGCGAACGGTTGATTAGCGATGCCGTTCTAGCAACACCAATTTATGGAATCGCTTCGAATCGTTTATGGGAAAATCAGCGACCTGCTTCCTTCATCTCAGACCGAAATCAACTCATTGCGTGTTTGGAAGCTCCGCTGACACCTATACAAGGGAGGAGATAACGTGAAAGATATGCGCAGTTTCTGTTGCCTGTAGCTTGTCCTGGTGTGGCTTTCTTATGCCATAAATACAATATAAAATATAATTAAGAATAAATTATAATTACAATCGTAAAACAGAGTAACATCGCGGTATACATTACAATTTCCGCTCAATAAATCGGACTCGAATTCTGCAGTTACCATAACCGAAAATCCCGAAAGAAAAAAAAATATTTTTCTTCCGACTAACGAAAGAAAATAATATCTAGAAAACTTGAAGCCTTACGCTTGTTGTCGCGGAGGTTAGGTGCATATGCACTCGACTCATGCGTTTCTTCATGTGTCTGACGTCTTCTGGGCCCGTCCACGTCAGCACCGGCTCTGAGGGCAAGAACGTCAACAAGCGAGTTTCGGTGTTTTCGGCGTGACATGGTAAACAGTAGAAGCTGTGGCCTCTGTGAATCAATTGGAGCTTAGGGATAAGGCACGTGAGGACTCAACTCCGATGTGGACATCCCATTTAAACCAATAAAGCGCATTTATTGAACTCGTTTTTGTAAGTATCCTTAGTATAAAAAGCTTTACAACCAATATATTCTGACGAATTTGGAGAAAATAAAGAAAGCATCTTTGAAGTAACTGTACCTGTACCTAGTGTACATTTTTAAGCGAACACCTAGGTACGTACCTAAGTACCTTTTTTCGTATGAGTAACTGTAACTGTATCTTAGGTAACATTTTTGAAGTAACTTTTACAACCCTGGTCTATACCCCAAGATTCAGTATAGCTTGGCTAAAGATAGATAAGCTTAGGTGATGACTTCTTTCTCACGAACTGGGAGACATCTTTCGTGAAATTTGGAACATCATGAACAGCTGATCTGCCGTGCAAGATTTCTCAAATAGTCGGGGTTCTCGGCCTCTACAATTCCTTCGACAGTCCTTGCTTCTCGAGATGTGTACGTCATCTGCAAGTGTCCTGCCAGCCATACTTCGAGTCTGCGCCAATGTCACCGTACCAAGAACATGAGAAGAAGTTTTATACTGTCACATAGGTTGTGTGTTTACCTACTCTTGGTTGTGATGAAACTCAATAAAAATCTTTTATCTGTCAACAAAACATTTCTGAAAGCGTTGCATTATGCTGCTGTACCATATTTTTCAGACTATAGTCCGCAGGAGCAAATTAGGGATAAAAAAGTTTTGCTTAGGATTGTACACACACGGTGCATAGTCCGCACCTGGTGCTTAGTCGTCACGAATATCTTTTCATAGATGGCACACCTTGAGAAATGTCTGCTTTCTTAACTCACAAAAAAGCTTATAATGTGACATAAATCATCATTAACTTGCTCTTTCATTCACAAAAATCCGTCTCGTCATATCCCACAATATTGATAAACAAAAAATCCCCGCAAAGTCCGCACAGCCTCAAATTTCAAGTTTTAAAAGTATAGCCCGGAAAATACGGTACATTCCTTGAAACGCTTGAAAACATGCAACGAAACAAACTTTATTCAGTGAAGCAGCAATTAAACACTGACAGGCATGGATCATTTTCCCAGAAAATAAAAATTGTTCTAATAATAGCAACCTATCATGTGTCAGTGTTGTTTTCTTTGCTATACAACATTTTCCTCCTAAACTGTCCCACACAGGAAAGTATGAATCAAGCCCCCATTCAATATTTGAAAATCTTGCATGTGGATTGAGATCTTGAACCTGAAAGAGGAAATGAAGTTTTCATAAATCCATCCAACTGAACAGTGTCATGAAAATTCGACTAAAATTATGTGCAGTCATCTGCCTAGGAAACATTTATGCAGGAGATTTAGTCTCAGGCTAGCCTCTTTTCGTTTTTAACTGTTTTGCCCTCTTTCTGACAGAATCTCGCGGCACATTATTGTTAAAACTCGCAGAAAAGTACCGTTAATCAGCAGGAGCAGGTCCCAGCAACTGCAACCTACTGCCTCGGTGAAGTGGGACAAAAATACCTGGTAAGAAATCTACGAGGCCTTTGTTCAGGTCGTGCCCTGGAGTTTTAGTGTCCCTACTGCTGGGGCAGGCTGATGCAGGAAGTTCGTGTTCAGCAATACTAATAAAATTAAGATCGTCAGCACAATGCTCGCACCGGTCCGCGACTCCAGCCCAGCGAGAACCTGTAGTCTCAACTAGTACGCGGGGGACTTATCTCATCCCGGAATTATCACCCTACGCCCGCACGATCCGCGACATGGACTGAGCCCGAAAACTATCCCTTTCGTAGCTCTCGAGTGCGAGAACGTAGTCTGCCGGTAATTCAGCCAGTTCAGCGACCGAAAAATAGTATCCCGACGTCGTCTAACAGGACTCTACAAGAACAGTGGTTCATTGTGAATAGTAATCTGCCTATTAAGAGGAGAAGGCACAACGTTATTACAGCGCAAAATTTAAACAAGTGACGCTCACCTGTAAAGTTATCTCGTAGACGCCACACGGCCAGTACTTGCGAGGCGGACCCGGCTCGTTGGCGGGGAAATCAACAGCTTTCTCGACGGAAAATGCGTGTTATTGAAGCTTCTTCTACTCGTTTCTTGGCTCACCATGAGAAATAATTCTCGCACGCTTTCTATCCTTATCTAAATCGTCACCGTACGCTCAAAACACCTGTGACGCCAATGCAATGCTACGAACGTGACCGATGCGACACGACCATGTGTTGGACTGCGGTGGCGCTACCATCGCAATTTCGAAGCGCCCCCTGGTTGGGCGAATCGATTCTATACGCCGAGTTTTGACTGGTTCTCACAAGTGCTTTGTTGGAAAGTACACTCTCAATTTTTATTAGAGTGTATTCGGAAAGCAAGTTGTCTGCTTCTTGCGCCAGGGGCTGCGGTGACGTCAGAATGACGCCGAGCTCTGATTGGCTCCGATTGCAAGGATAGTGGGTAGACCCCAATGCTACAGGCCTTGAGGTCTACCCACTATTTTGTTTTTTCAAGCAGTCAATAAGAGCTCGGCGTTCTGACATCATCGCAGCCTCCAAGCAAGAGGCAGACGCACTTGCGCTCCGTATAGGCTGAAAACACATAGTGTTCGAGTACTATCCGTAAACTAGACTGCGTGCGAGGGTTGGTAGGCCTTATTGCTATAGCCTTCATAGTGACTATCACAAGGCAGTGTGAAGGCAGAAAAAACGTGTCAAATATATATTTTTTAAATCCCGCAGCACGATTGGTTTGTAATGGTGTCTGAAGGCATCGCGTTTTAGCGTAGCAACGTGCACAAAAAGGATTTAAAGATAATGAACATGAGCATAAATATATCTAAATTGATTTCATTGAAATCGCATCACTCGTTTAAAGGCCGTCACATCAAATGAACAACTGACTTCTAAAACAGTATAGGTGGCATTTTAAATTCTTTGTTTTAATTACTTTTCTTTGTGGATACGGATTGTGGGTCACTGGTCACTGAATTGAACAGTAGTAATTCTTCTAAAGCTACTGTGGTCTCGGACTGCCCTACTATAGGATAAAATTATTTTAAAAGTAAATATCACAATACATCTGTAGAATGTCAAGCTACTATAGATTTGTTCTTGCAAATATCAACAGGTTGAAAATAAATATTTCACATTACTATCGTGTATACCTTAAAAAAGGTAAAATTCATAAATATGTAAATTTATTATTAGCTGGGAATTTTTTTAACGGAGCAAGTGGCACCAGTTAATGAATCGCTAGATGGTTTTGAAATTGAGAGAACTATATGAGCAATGTTGTCACACATACACAACCTAATACTGTTAAAATACGTTGAACGAGGGTTTAAATATATATGACATCGCTTAAATTACCTGCATATTATTGTTTTAAAAAGATTTTATAATTACAGCAGTTTAGGCTTTCTCTCTTTCTTGATACCACTTGACATGGTTGCAGCATTTTTGTTTTTGATGCTTTCGCGCATTTTCTTAACGTAATATAATTATGCTTCTTTCATTAATGGCACTTCAAGCGTATGCCGCTAGTGACTCCGGTATACCCCCTCTCCCAACGTTTAAAATATCCTGATCTAACTCTCAAAGGAGGCTCGATTTCAGTCGAAAAATATCGAAGAGAAAAGCTATCTATTAGCTTTTCCTCCGCATCGCTGTCATATCATTGATCCGTTGGGTCCCCGGTTCCAAAAGAACACTCTCAAGCTACAAAAAGAAAAAAAATCGGAGATATACGTGTTTTCCGAATGCAATTTACGGGTTGGGACAGACGCCTGCGCCTTCGATCGGCTTATACGCTCGATTAACCCTCGATGCGTCGTTGATTTGCTTGCCGCATATAGCCGGCGAAAGCGTTTCAAATAGCCACTTGTATTTAAATCCCGCCATCATTTTAACCTAGTGTTTGTCACTGCAACGTTACGTCCAACTGCAGCATAAAGAAACGCGTTTTCTCCTGGTGTGGTTAGCGTCCCATTCCGCCCGTGTTTCGAAACTGGTCCCGAAGTGGCAAGAAATGTCGACGCAAACGTTCGGGAGTCACGCTGTCGGATATTTGCGTACCGGTTTAACCCTAGAAATTTAGTTCCGCCAAAGAAAGCACGAACAGACCGCGAGTATCGCTGTCGTCCGCGGCGTTCAAACTCGTGGCTGCCGAAACTTCCGAGGACTGTCGTGGTCGGTCAAGCTAAGGAGCGACCTGCAGCGAAGAGGCGTCTGCCACGTCTGCCACCGCTACTGGATACATCGCCAGGATCCAGTTTGGCGACAGCATGACACTGGAATTGCGTCGTCAGGCGGAAATTGAGGAACAACCATTCTTCGACTAAACACACCAGTCGTTGACGCCTTTCAGGTACCATAGGTTGAGTGAAAAGATATCAGCAACTTGCATCGGTTCGAGAATTCACCTGATGTTGTTTTTTACTGTTGTTCTTCGTTCGTACTTCAGTTACTGCGTGGGCTATCACGCGTTGGTAAAAGACGCGAGGTCCACCTATATAGTCACTGAGAAAATGAAAAACAAAATTATGAGCCATTTCACTCTGTGAAGGTGGATGACCAGCGAAGCTGTTTAGCACACGACACAGACCCGCCCCGAGGAGCCGGAGGAAACTAGACACGCGCGACGGGACCACCACCCGGCGGAAAGTAGACACGCGCGACGGGACCGCCACGCCGGGAGAGAGGAAGGAGAGGAAACTAGGCACGCAAGCGCTTGGAACGACGACAAAGAGAGTGCGGTGCGAGCGTAGACATGGCCGACGCGGGTCGCACAGAGGCAAATCTTCGAGAAACCTTTATTATCTACCCGAGAGTCTACTGATCTTGAAAATGGTGCCTTTTGACAACTAATCTACTGAATAGACCTATTGCTAAATTACTCAAGCATCAAGGGTAATGCAGGGAATTGTGTTCCATGCGCTGCACGTGTCGGCGTCTGCAGCAGTAACTGTTCTAAAGCAAAAGCCTAAAACAAATGGCATCTTGCACGCGCGTTCGTCAACGCTTTATTTTGGTTATTTACTTCGAATCTTTTATACGGGGAAGGCGTGCCCGTGCGGCGCCTGTGGCGGAGCAAGCGTGAAGTGTTTGGTCACGCACACGAAAAATCCACGGAACTCTAGCCATAAACAGCTTCGCTGTAAAAAAACGCAGGACGTCTCTTTGTAAACGCACCGTCCTCCAGCGTGTGCTCGCTGCATTCCGCAGTGTTTTGTCTACTCGTGATCGCTCGGCTCTCTCAAAGGGCTGAAGGGTTATCGAAGGCTGAAAGCTCACGCTGGAGGCCGTACACTCGAAGGACATTCCTGTCCATTTCATTTTGTCAGTGACTACTGTCGTGCTACGGGCACGCTTGTTTAGGGTGTTCAATTTGGTACAGTCGTTGCGTGGTCGTAAAATGGCCACATGTTGCGTGTCAACGAGCGGCCGCAACAAGTCCCAGAAGTAGAGACATCGCCATGAGGAGCTGCGCCGGCGGCAGAAGTGTTCCAGTTCCGTTGCAATAGTCCTGGTCCTTGCACAGACAGACTTCTTTCCTGAGTTGGTTGGGAAGCTTCTCCACAAAGCAGCCCACTTCCACGGAGTTCACGCACAGCCACGTCACGTTTCGGGGTTGCTCTGCAAGACAGACGACGTAAGAGTGATTCAACATCGTTGAATACACCTGCTGGGCGATGCTATCGTCGCTGACATCTTCAAAAACGCAAAACGTGGAATATTAAGTTCACACGTTTTGGTGCGGGAGTTGCTCTTCAGCGTTCTTATCAGATAATGACGCAATCTCATTTGCTACGGAGCGATAATAGGATGCTCGCGACTTGCCACGTCCTCCGTTTTTTAAGCTCTCAGTGGGTATAGAGGACACTAAAGGAAGTTGGGTTCCAACTTCAGAAACAACAACAACACAATATTGGGGTCAGAAATTTTTACGCCAGCGGTGACTGTCCAGAACGTAAAAAAGAAAAAAGACATGTACTCGACATCAATGCTTTTGTCATTGGAAAGGTTAGCGTAAATTACGGAGTGCTGTCAAATCAACTTATGAGAGCGCGTAGCTTCGTTTGATGTAGTCTCTGTAGGAGAGCGCGTGCGATTGAGATGCGATGTAACGCCACGTAAGTGCGCAGGCATGCCGAGGCTGCGACATTCTGAAAACTACGCTGCCCTTCACAAAGTCGCAGATAAATGTGGACTCCGAGTATTCGCGACTTTAGCAAGATAGACGGCATTTAACGTAGAAAACCCTGAACTGGCCGAAGCAGGACCTTTCGCGATGTCTGCTCGTCTCTTGTGGCTTCCGTGATTTCATGATGGCGGCTGTTGCTGTGGCCACCGAAGGAAAGCGAGGGAGATTCTGTCGGCCGTGTCCTTGTGTCTAGTGCCACTAAATGAGCTACGCTTAGAGTATCGGCACTCTGTTCCCCGATATTGTTGTGGGAGCCGACATCTTTGTGCTTGCGTAGAGCAGACGCAACTGCGCAATCGTCATGATTCAAAAGTGCGATTTCCTTAGCATTAGATTCGGTGTTAGGAATATCATGTGAAATTGCTTTGCTCTGTCGTGAACTCTTTACACACTTGCGGAGGACGGAAAAGCGTTTCTCTGTGATTTCAGATGAAGTTTCAAATAACTGGCAACCAGGATTTTAAGCCCCAAGATCGGTAAGTGTCGTTACTCTTCAGCGTAGCTTATTTAGTGGCTCTACTTGTGTCCATAGCGACGAAAGCGACTGCAACGAAAGGGCCGCAGGGGAAACCGTGACATATGGACCTGTATTGCTTCTTATGTTTTGTAGGACAAGCAGTTGTCCCAGTGACTCTGTCGTTGCTGTTCCTTAAGCGACCAAGGTCGCACTGAAAGCAACCTATGCAACATCGTAAACCAGGCATTCTGCATTTCATGAACGCAGTAGAATGATACTAGGTAGTGCTTCCATCGCCACCCGGAAGGACGTTAAGCCTGCGCACTTGCTCACACTAAAACACTACCAGAAAGGTTTCTAACGGCGCGGACAACATATTGGGGCAAACAAATTTGGACCTAATGCTTGCGTGCTTAAACCCAGACTTAGAGTGGCCAAAGGGAGAGGTGTGCTCATCACCTTTATCGATTCAATCCAAAGATACAGTGCAGAAAATAGATGGCGCAATCATTGAATTTGATCAAACTTTCTGCCATGAACTGCGCGCCTCATGCCGCGTCATTCCACGTGCTGGAACAATCTGGTTAATGATAACGGTCAACAGTACTCAGCTGCATGCTGCTCCTGACCAAATGTCTAAACATTGCGCTTCATATGATTTCCTGTGATGGCCTCTAGCTACGAGAATGAACTCAGGCCTTTATGAGAACCGTAGCACGAGAAAATTAAATACCGGATTTGAGCCGTTGGACTGAGTGACGACCTATCTCACATGATGCTGCTCTAAACAAAGTATGACGCCTTCGTATACCCTCACAGTGTCTCGACTGATAAAATGAATGTACCAACGCCTTTCTGACTAATAAGGCGTTCAGAGTAAAGCTCGCACCATGCTGACCTGCGTTTCAAATAGCTATTGAAGATATTTGTTTTCCAGGTTTGGAGACGGACTTAGTCGTTTGGTGGAGAGAAGAAAAACATTCACCACTAAGTTTATGTGATCTCTTCGCAGCACAGAGCGATGGTGTTGAAAAGTATTTCCTTTTAAGACGTACTTTATCAGGAGAAGCACGTTGTAATTCTTATAAACACTTGTACTCGTACAGAGACCGTTGTCATATTCCTATTCTTTCACTTTCTTATTGAGCGAGGGAAAACCACTCGGTCTTCGTGAACTTTTAAAAAGCGAGACGGCAATCTGCCTCTGAGATTTGGTGGCATGGTTCAACTTTATGTAGGACTAACTTATCTAGTGCGTCTTAAGAGTTAACCTGAGGTGTGTAACGTGCTCCGCGTTGCTGTGACTACACAACCGCACACCTGTACGATGCCTGTCCATTTCAAAACAAGCAGGGGTTCGGCTCAGGTAGATGATTGACTGAGAAGATTTGTGACGGTTACATGATATTCGATCAGTGCCCCCACACCTCTCCTGAAACCGTTGAATAATTTGTCTTAATCTGCTAAAATTAAAGTGGGCTGGGCGGAAGTGTGCGGTCGTAGATGGGCAAGGGTTCATCAGTCGATTCATGATATGCCGGAGCCTGCCTTAATGCGATGAGCCTAATGTAACAATATTGATTGTTCCTTATGCACATGCGACAAAGACTACGTGTCTACAAGAACTCGGACAGTACATATGGGTGCCAAAAACTAAACTGATCTGGAGCTCACCCGATGTCGAAACGATTTCAATCTTCCTTTTTGTATTCTAGTTCACAAATCCCCTAATTTGCTTGAATAAGGTGCCGTGTATTACGTGTGACTTGACTCGTAGCATGAGTAGTGCTCTGCGGATGACGTACAAGTGGCGTTTCTGCCACGATGTGGAGAAGTAAAAAACACCAACACCATCACCTCCAGCTGACTATGTCGGACCAGGCAATGAGCGCACCTCGCTCTCTAGCACACTTACTCGGGCGTTGGGAGTTGAGCTGCCACACTGAACAGCACGACTGGCTTTCGGTCACCATATTTGTCTAGAGTGGCGTCCCCTCAAGTCGTTAGAGTCGCAGATAAAGGACTCTAATCTTGCACAAAATTACAGCCCACACGTAGTAGATCCCAGCCCAACACGCGCATGCTGATCGCATCTGAAAGCGGGCAAAGCACACGTAGTTCCTATGAACGCTGAAAATTCCACCCTCCAGAAACCCGTTTTTGGAATGGTCTATAAAGTGCATGACTTAGGGTGTCTTGGAGTTCTGACACACTGCAGAGTTTTCAAAGTACTGAGGACCACTAAAGCCTGGTTCAAATATTTCTCGTTGGTTGCGCTTGCATCAACTGGAATGGCAGCAGCGACAGAGTCACCAGGAAAAGTGTTCGCCGTACACAAGGTAGCGAGAGATGCAAAAGATAGCTTCAAGAAGCAATTAGGAGTCACGGTTGTTCCAGTGCTCTGGTTGTTTTTCTCGTTTTGGTTGTTGTGAACGCAACCGTTGCAAATAGATAAACCGGCCTTAACACCATTTCAATGTTTAGAAATCTGCAGTCTAGCGTGCGATCTCCACAACCCAGTTCGCGCATGCCTGTCTCTTCGGAAAGCGTGAAAAGGTGCGTACGCCCGAACGCTGAAACCGGCCAGAAGCACTTTTCTGAGGTGGTTTATAAAGTGCGTGTCTTGGGGTGTTAACGGTCCTGACAAACCTCATTCAATTTGATAATTCTGAGGAGAAGAAACATGCTTATAAAATACCTTTAAGAAGACACTGACATTCCCCCAAAAGTTTGTTTCATTTTGTGTTAGGCGGTTTATAATGGTGTCAGGACACCACTCATTCAATATTTCGCTTCAGAGTCACTTGCGTTTTTATAAAAAAAATAAAAAAAAAAATCCGCGGCTCCGAATTCGAAACATGAGCACGGAGATTCATGGAAGACTAGCGTACCGAGAAAGAGGGCGAAATGTGGAGGAGGAAAGTGTTGCCGGAAGTCACGTGGCCATCGCGCGCTGCCTAGTTTTTTTCCCGCCACTCCGCTTCTCCGGCGTGTGAAGCACCCGACGACGACGACGAGGACAACGTTGCCTGCATCTTTTGTCTTGCGATTGTTTCGCTAGTCTGTGCTTGAAGATCGATTGGGTGGTACCGCGAACGATAGTTCCGAATTAGCGGTTTGTCGCAGCGTTCTTCCGTCATGTGTGCCCATGGCATCGCCCAGGCTGCAGTACGTCGCCATTTTGAGAATGACGTGGTAAGTGCACATCCTGCGATTAGTGCAACTTTTTTTTCCAATCAACACATTTGCAGGTTTCTGGATGCCACAAAATTGAGGTTCATACATGTTTTTTATTGTTGATATTGAATGTGTGCCTTAGATAACCCACGACTTTGACTATTCGCGATTCCAGCGAACTATAGAGGGCGCGCTGGTCAGGCAAAATGGCGGACGAAAGGAGGTCGTTTTCGTCGTTCAACATGTGGACCCCAACAAATGTCTTGCACTGCAGCGTAAAATCGGTGTTACATATAAAAGCAAAGCGATTTTTCGACGGTAGAAACCTTCTTCTAGTCGGTGCGTAGGAATGACACGGCGGAAGCATAAGAATAATTACTGGGAACGATGTTTGTTTCTATGCTGCCTATACGAGAACCAAGCAGCGATAGCAGACGACAGAGTCGAAACGACCTCCTCTCTGAGCTTTTCGGCGTTGCCGCTACGCGGCGTCGATTTCGCTGGAGTCGCGAATATTTGGTGCGCTAGTTTGAACGGCACGTGACCATAAAAGAGAGAGCGAGCGCGCACCAAGCCGGCCAATTTTCGATAGGCGGTGTTCCGGCGGAAAGGAAACGAATCTTGAGTCGCAAATTGTATTCTGGGGAGTTGAGCTCTCAAAGGTCATGTTCAAATAAAAATCTCGCCGAGCATAAATACCCCGTCATTGTCCCTTTAATGACCATCCGCACGACACTCGCAGAGGACGACCCTTTAGCCCTCACCGTTGGTATAGTAGGTCCATCGAGCGCAGGTGCCGTCCATCTTGGTGCAGTTCTTACACTGCAGCGCCAGCTGGTCCGTTGACGGCATTTCCGCGAAGTTGTTGATGCCCAAGAAGGGAGGCTTCAGAGGTCCCTGCAGCCCTTCAGGGTCCTCGATCTCCTTCATCTGCTTTTCGAGATGCCCTCGTCGCTCCTCGTCCATCTCCACCTCTGCGTCCCAGCTGCACTGGAAGCACTGGATGGGGTTTTCTGCCGGACGGCCTGAGCTGCAACAAGACCAACGTAGACAAAGAACGGTTTATACACAGCACTTTACGTCGTTTTACCATAGCTGGAAGAGTGTCAACGCTACAGCTTCCTCGAGCCAATCAGAGACGCTTTCCTCTCTCTATCGTCCGTGGCTTTGACAGCACTACACGGAACTATACTCGTTTTCACAAAGAGCATGTGTCTCGAAACCCCGGCCCGGCGCCATATCCGGCCCGAGAAGGCGATCCTTCCGGCCCGCGCATGGCTCCGGTTATTCAAGTGACGCCCGGCCAGAGCCCGCTGCTATAAACGCAAGTATAAGTGTGTGTAAAAAAACAAAAGAAGGTGGGAAAGAGAAGCGATGCCGCGGCGTGCTTTAAAAGCGCCCGCGAAGACATAAAAAATATTGAAAGAAAATCTGCATCAAGACGCGTGTTCTCTCGCCATAGTATATATTTGTTGCGCATCGTCATCACCACCATTGTCATTTGTAGTTCCCGGTTTCATGTCTGTTTAACGATGATTGTTTTCACAACTCATGCATATTGCCATCATCAGATGTAGCATTCTCAATAATATTCTTCGCCCCTGTGTTGGTACGGCAAAGTTCATACCTGCTTAGATTTATGCCTGGTGAGTTATTTGGGTCACAATTATTTTTAAATATCATAATTAGCATCACATTGCATTTAAAAATATTTTATACTGTAAAACCTTTATTTTCGCGGCCTCTATTTTTCGCGAATTGGTCACATAGGGCGTAATCGCAGTTATGAAATTTCGCGAATTCCAGGCGCCTGCATCGGAACTTTAAGAACCGAAATTTTCACGTTCGCCTAAATTTTGCAGACTTCTCAATTCGCGAAATTCGCGAAAATTAAGATCTCGCGAATATTAAGTGTTTACAATATGTATCCATCCACCTTATGCATATTTTTTTAAATTTTTACTCTAGTTTATTGTTTTTGTATAAAAACGGTTGCTTATGCTTCTCTATTTAATATTTTCTTATCTATGTATTACGTATTTATTGATCTACTTTATGGTTCTGGAGACTGCGACAGGTCCCCAATTGGGCCTGGCTGTTAACCAAAAGGTTTGGAGAACCCTGGAGTACAGAACCGTTGTGAGAAAAGTCCGGATTCTCTCGAACCGTTATTAATTTCCCCGATTGTGGAGAGTTAAGATACATGTGACCTATAAGGAATAAATTCCTCCTCTGCTAGCGCCATGCAAACCTTGGTATTCTCAATAAAAAAATGAAATGTTGTGTAACCTAGGAAAATGAAAAAAAAAAAATAAAGAAACAAAGCTAATTGTTGTGGCGTCGGAAAAACGTGGAAAAGGCGCCGATACTCTGAACGCAGCTTTTTATTAACTCTAGTGGCAACTACCAGGTCAGTTTAATTCTCCGGAACTGCAAAGAAAGTAAAAACAAACTACATAACTGGAAACAAAGTTCACGAGAAACGCATTTCTTCGTGCTTTCAACATTCTTCTTCTGGAGTTGCTCGATCTCTTCGTGAACGAGCGATAAAGAACGGAAGGATATCGAAGGAGAGAAGGATGATAAGAAATGCTGAAAGAATGACGTGCGCATGAACCTTGAACGATGCGAGTTTCACGAAGGTTGCGCTAGGCGCATATCAAACACTACAAATATAAATGAACCTTGATATTAAAAACATACATGGTAGCGCTGGAGATGAGGACAAAAGAGGAGACACGACACGAGAGGCTGACTTCAACTTTTTAATCACCGAGAATCAGGGAAGTATATACGCTGCGATCATTGCCCTTTCAGCCAATCTCAGGCCTCGCCCCCGCTCGTAATAACTCTACCTCCTTATCTATTAGTTCGATGGAGGCAACGCTGACACAGCCTGCACCAGAGCTTTCAATAACATGTGCTTCGATTAGCTCCCTTACGGTCTTATTCTTATATCTGGCAAGAGTAGTGCACGCGTTTAACCAACATCTAGACTAGGAAGGCATCGAGGTTTTAGGGGCGAAGCTCCTCAGGGGCTAGCCATGTCCCTAGGTCGTGCTCCTGCTCGTGAGCTCAAGTGCTCACGTGCTCGTGTAGGAACAAAAAGAAAAAAAAAATAAAAAAGGACGAAAAAAAAAATGAAAAAACAAATTTGTTTGCGCAGTCGACAGGACTTGAACCTGTGCGGAGAGACCCCAATGGATTTCTAATCCATCGCCTTTAACCGCTCGGCCACGACTGCGGGACGAGTAGGGGGCTTTGAGATGTGGTAGTAACTCAAGAGCTGGGGTTTCTGTCATGGATGAAACGTTGCATGTAGCCGCTCAACGTCTATACAGGAGAGGGCGCTGCGGGCAAATGCGTATATAATCGCGTTAAACTTTGCATGCATTGGCTGAACGTTTATAGACGAGAGGGCGCTGCGGTCAAATGCTCAAATGCGTATATAACCACGTTCCATACCACACATTATCTTTCTGACATGGATAAAAACGAACGAAAGGCTCGGCGTGCTGCGGCTCAGCGTCTACGCAGACAAGCACCACCAGAGCTTCGCCCCAGTCAACATCATTCACCACGTGGAGATGCGGTGAATTTCTTTTCTCTAAATGGCTGAAGAAAGGCCATCGGGGCCTCCCTAAAGCTCGAAAGAGTACGAAACCCGCGTGTATTTACCGTCAAAGCAACAAGGATTTATTTATTCAAGCGTGTTTATTTCATTAAATGTCAACTGCTGTCTGCATTTGGGTTAGAAAGGTGATTTTCGTAGATCTGGCAAATTATTGTTGCATTATATCATTGATGTAACATGCAAGAACAGGATAGGTGTATAACAAGGTGTAGAGATAGTGTTTACTTTAGAGCACGAAATTGTGAGCGATGAAACTATTCCCGCAAAATGGATTATATTTGAAAAGCACTTGCCGAAAATTACACAATAAATAATAATTGAAAGTGGCATTACACATCACAGTACAAACACTGTTGACGTAGTAAACGCATGCGAGAACTGTATTATTGCCTGAAACTGACATATCAGTGTATTCAAAAGCAAAAACGAGTGGTTCGAATTTACGTTTGGCCTAGAGTCGTTCTTTGTTCAAGGCATTTATACAAGGATTTCAATTTTTGCTGAAGGGGAGTTTATCTCCTTTTGCAGCTAGAGTTACCTGAAATCTTGTCACATATTTCCAATTAGAGGTTCGTAATAAGTAAAGGGTACAGTACACCGCCGTTCTTTCTCAGTCTAGTTTCGGTATATCATCTTTTCTGCCAAGGAATAGCGAGGAACAAAATTTGATTGTCTCCATTCTAACAATCACTATGGTATATTCTTACGCCGGGCAATACATCACTAACTGGAAAGAGGCCGCTGAAGGAAATATTTCAAAAAGGTAGTTAGTGGAGTATAGGATTTCGTGTTTTCGGAGTTTATTGCCAGTGAAACTCGGACTGCGTTTTTCGGAGTTTCTTTTGCTGTGAATTCGGCGCTTATCGGAGTTTATTTTTGGTTAGAATCCCAATTACCTGAAACTTCGACACTACTTGAACTGTTTTCTCAATTGAAAATAAATAAATTATTAAAGAAGACATAAAGTCCGGATACCAACATACCTTAAATTTGTCAGAACTCACCTGTACCGAATATTCCTGCGGCTGTATTTGGCTTTGACGCACTTGCTACTGGCAATGCCAACTATCCCACGACAAATATCACTATGAGGTGTTGCCTCAATTACAGTCGGTAGCTTTGGAATGACTACATTCCTGGAAGTAGTCACTAGGAAACATTGAAGCTTAACCTTGCCCCCTCCCCCTTCCATTGAAAACTATGGGTTGATGGCTTTCACTGGTATTAAAACACTACCCCTCCTTCCTTTCAAAATCAAGTATAGTATGGTCCAAACAGAAAACCCCAACAATGACTTTTGTTATGAACCAGAGAACTTCATCGAACCTTGACGAGCTTAGAGGTAAAGCAACTTTTTCAGTAGTCCAAGATTTCAAAGAAAAATGAAGTGGCCTCTTCTCAGGACTACTGACCCTGTGCTCTTATAAACTTTATTTGTAAAACATCCTTTTTTTCTTGTGGGGGGGAGGGGCTGTCGTGTTTTCAAAATACCGGGGTTTTTAGATAATGTTGAAATGGTCAGATGTTTTACAGGCTAATGTTTTTTTGCTTTTTTTCGTATTTTTTTCCGGAAGCACGGAACTCTAAATACTTACATGGTGTAAGGCCGTTCCAAAAGAAATTACTCCTGGCCGGTTTAATTTTCAGTGTTCATGCGTATGGCCTGTGATTTACTCGCTTTCCGAAGATACGAATGTCCGCGTGCTGGGCTGAGGAGATCGCACGCTGGGCTGAAGTCTAGTAGATATTGGAATGGTGTATTGTAAACACCGAACTGCAAGCTTCATTCTGCCGCACCAGGAACGACAGGGGCGTTGACTTTCACACTCGTTTCATTAATGTAAAAAGTATCAGTGATAAAAACAAATCTAATTTCTTAGCTAGCTTATTTGCGGAACTACACTTGAGGGTGGCAGCACACAGCTCGAGTGCTCACTCAACAAAGTGCGATTGGAAAATGTTTAGGACTTGGCTGTCTTCCACTTCCTAATAGATTCCAATAGCTTTAAAAAACGAGAGCGGGGAGAGTATTAAGCCTCCTACTCTTCAGCCAATCAAGTTGCAGCATTAGCAATTGAAAACGCCGAATATTGAATAAAAAGGTAAAAACATATATATATATATATATATATATATATATATATATATATATATATATATATATATATATATATATATATGGGCGGTTTCATATGGATTTAGGCAACGAGTGGCAGTCGTATTTCTTATTTTGCTTCAAATGTTTATATTTTGCGGAGCATGTTCCAAGAAGAACAATCCTTTTTTTTAATGTCCTGACATGATTAGTCCCTGAAAAAAAAATTTCAAACAAGCAGGAAAGAACTACGAGGTTTTGACGATTGTCGTGTGTGGCGTTTTTGAATCACTGTCAATCTCGAAGTATTCAAAGAGAGCATCTATATTTTTAGTGTAATATATATGCAAGTAGGTAAAACGACACTTCAACTACTATTTATTATTCGTCGATTAAATCTTTGTACAAATCCTCGAACATGCCTCCATGAACAACTGTGACCTAAGTTGTGGATTTTATTTTGAGTCGACTATGTTTAGTATCGCTTTTAAAATAATACCACGTGTAGAACCTTTCATTTCCTTTTAAATTAAACAAAGCTTGTGTTTTTATCATGTACGAGTACCGAGAAATAAATTATGAAACAAAGAGGGTTTTCACTTTTCGTTCCACTTCAGCACGCTGTATAAAAAAAAAAAAAAACATTTTTAATTTTTCTTTTTTGCGTTGCGTTTTCGGTACACTTTTTTTTTAGCCAGAATACATTCCGTTAGAGGTATTTGCCTTGGTTTTCAGGTTTAAGCCTCTAAATATGCTAAAAAAGAGCAAACGTCGATGGCGGGATTTGACGATTTTCGTGTGAGGCGTTTTTGAACCACTCTCAATCTCAAAGTATTCAAAAGAGACTTTCGATATTTTTTTATTGTGATGTATACGCAAGTCGATAAAACTACATTTCATCTACTATTTAATATTCGTCAATCCAATCTTTGTAAAAATCCCCAAACATGCCTCCGCGAACAAGTATGACCTAAATGGCAGATTTTTTTGTCGACTATGTTTAGTTTTGTTTTTAAGAAAATACCACGTGTAGAACCTTTCATTTACTTTCACATTATGTAAAGTTTATGTCTTAATCGCATACGAGCACTGAGAAATAAATATTGAAACAAAAAGGTTTTCACTTTTTGATCAATTTCAGCACGCTGCAAAAAAAAAATATTTTTTTCGTGTTTTAAATTTTTATTTTGCGTTGCGTTTTTCTACATTTGTTTTTAGCCAGAATACATTCTGTTAGAGGTATATGAACTAGTTTTGAGCTTTAAGCCTCTAACTGTGCTAAAAAAGAGTAAATGCTGATGGTGCGTTTATCGGTTACAGCTGTATATTTTATTCTTTATTATAATAATGTAAGGAACGTTGAATAAATACTCATATAAAAGACATGAATGTCGTTAAGCGTATAATAACAAGTTTGCAATTCAAAACGTCTAAACACTATAAAATCGCAACTGCCGAAAGCGGGTTTTCAGACAATTTCTGCCGGTGCCATGATTGGAGGGGCCTCAAGCCTAAACCCTATGCGCTACATAATCTGTACTACGTTAGAAATATCAAAGTATAATATTGTAAAACGTTAGAGTAAAATACACTTCCTATTGAAATCCTAGATTTTTAAATGCGAAATTTTATATTTTTAATGCGAAATTATTGTTGATAACAGAACCGAATCATTTTTCAGCATATTTAAAGGCTTAAAACTCAAACACAGTGCATATACCCTAACGGAATGTATTCTGGGTAAAATAAGACTGTAAAAAACGCAAAACAAAAAAAAGAAAGAAAAAAATTAATTTTTTTTTTATACTGCGTGCTAAAATTGAACGGAAAGTGAGAACTTTCTCTGTTTCATAATTTATTTCTCAGTACTCGTACGCGATTAAGACATAAACTTTACATATTATGGAAGGCAATGAAGGGTTCTACACGTGGTATTTTTTTAAAAACAAAACTAAACATAGTCGACCAACAAAAAAATTCGCAGTTTAGGTCACAGTTCTTCGCGGAGGCATGTTTGAGGATTTTTTTAAAGATTGGATAAACGAATAATAAATAGTAGTTGAAATTTCGTTTTACGGATTCGCATATATATCACAATAAAAAAATATAGAAGCTCTCTTTTGAATACTTTGAGATTGAGAGTGGTTCAAAAACGCCACACACGAAAATCGTCAAATCCCACCATCGGCATTTGATCTGTTTTAGCATATTTAGGGGCGTAAAACTCAAAACAGTGGCAAATACCTCCAACGGAATGTATTCTGGGTAAAAAAAGAGTGTAACAAAAACGCGACGCAAAAAAAAAAAAACATTAATTTTTTTTTTTTATGCAGCGTGCTGAAGTTGAACGAAAAGTGAAAACCCTCTCTGTTTCATAATTTATTTCTCAGTACTTGTGCATGATAAAAACACAAAATTTGCTTAATTGCGAAGGCAATAGAAGGTTCTACGCGTGGTATTATTTTGAAAGAGATGCTAAACACTGTCGACTCAAAATAAAATCCGCAATTTAGGTCACAGTTGTTCCCGGAGGCATGTTTGGGGATTTTTACAAAGGTTGCAGTGACGAATAATAAATAGTAGTTATAATGTCGTTGTACCTACTTGCATATATATAACACTGAAAATATAGACGCTCTTTTTTAAATACTTTGAGATTGACAGTGATTGAAAAACGCCACACACGACAACCTTCAAAACCTCGTAGTTCTTTCCCGCTTCTTTGAGATTTTTTTTTCTCGGGAACTAATCATGTTAAGACATTAAAATAAAAAGGATTGTTTTTCTTGGAGCGCTCTCCACAAAATATAAAAATTTGAAGCAAAATAAAAAATACGACTGCCACTCGTTGCCTGAATTCAAATGAAACCGCCCATATATTATAATATTAAACCACGCCCAGAGTTTGATAAGCTGTCAGTTCTTAAGCTCTTTATTAAGCTGGTTATAACAACAATAAACAATCATTTTCCAGACAAAGGAGGACTAATATTAGAAGCTTTTTGAAAGCTCGAGTTTTCCGATCGTGAAACCAAGCAATTTCGTTTTTGGAACCACCCCGGGGACCTCCGATTTGAAAACGGTAACCGCCACGCGAACGCTGTCTATCAGCTGCAGGAGATAAACGACACGAACGTGCTAGCCCAATCTCATAAAACGAAACGGACGTTTGTTTCCACACTAGCTTTAGGGGGTGTACATTGTGACGAATATTCCCGAGGGCAATGAAAATGGCAATTTCAGGTGGGCGCGAGGGAGAATAGACGGGCACTTACCCAGAGAAAGGACCGCGAGGAGTTGACAAATAAGTAGCTCGTTCGGTTTCATGTTTGAGATTAAGGCTAGCGAAACATTAGAAACATCGACGTTTTAGTGCTGGCCACTACCTCTACGTCTGCCACTTATTGCTCGAGATAAGTTGCCTCGCTAACCACGTGGCCATTTCGTTTATCTGGATGAAACTCCGGTCGGGTATTGCGAAATGTTTTCTTATCGGCCGGAGTTCCGCGCCCTTTGTACCTCTGCTTCCGTTCATGCAGGTGATTCCAGTGACGATAAAAGAACAAAACAAAAACGATTTATATAGAAGCATCTAATAAGAAAATACCTGTCGCCGCAGATGGCTTACAAACCCACAGATGGCGCCGTGTTCGTCATCCAGGCCAACAGAGGCTAGTTTGAAGACAGGGTCCGTCCCAAACCATTGTAAGCGTTTGCAAATTAATGGCGAACGCTTCCTCTGGAGATTTGTCGCAAGTGCGCAAGTATATATATATATATATATATATATATATATATATATATATATATATATATATATATATATATATATATATGAGATAAACTAACCTGGTTGACAAAAAGTACTTGCGTGTAATAAAATTCAAACCTGAAAATGTCCTTGCTGGTATAAGTTTTGTGTGGCGATCGAGGAAAATTCGGAAACGTTTAGAGAACTGGCAGGTCCTTCTTCAGCACGTTTAAAATCTCAATAAACTTTGTTTTCTTTCCTAGGTTTGAAATTGTCACGCGAAGAAAAAGAGGTATGAAAGAAAAACATTTAAGTCGCGAAAAATGTCGGCTAAATTAATATCTCGCTTAATGGTTTCATACAAGAGAACTGAAAAGGAAATGTGGAGCGCAAGTTGGTCCGCTTCTTGTGCAAGGGTTGCGATGATGTGAGGACGCCGAGCTTTCTATTGGCTGATCGAAAAAAAAATAGTGGGTAGACCTGAAGGCATTTAGTGTTGAGGTCTACCCAATATCCTTCAAATCAAAGTAATCAGAGCTCGGCTTCGTTTTGACGACACCGCAACTCCTGAGCAAGAAGCTGAAGACTTGCCCTCCGCATACACCTTTTGATGTAAGTAAAAAAAATAGTTTTTCTAGGTAAAACCAGTTTTGGGAGATATGGTTGGCGTGAAGCCAACAAAACCTGGTGTCATAATTTGTTTATCATTTCTTAGAATAATCGCTCATGTCGTATTACACGATCAAACGAGGAAAAAGAGAGGAAAATAATAGTGTGGCACAGATCAGTATATCTATAAGGACGGTAAAGTTCCTTTAGAAATGTTAAGGCCCTTCGGCTCTAAAGTATTAACTTGATAAATGAAATCCGACGTCTTATTTTGCCGGTCTCTGGTGGTTCTGAAGCCACCTTGAAGTATAGTAGAAGTAAAATGAGAAACTTCATTATGTTAATAAAAGTTAGAGTGACGAGAAACTGGTCCGGGAACAAGTATACGAATGTGAGTTTTATATTAGATTCATACGTTTTTCGTGCAGTTGCTCCAGTCTCTCTGATATGTTGAAATGGGCATTTGTTACATTAAACTAAATAAATAACATGTTCTGAATTACAATTAAACGCCTCGTTTATTTTTTCATTAAAGTTGTTCGCTCTACTACGAATAGAGTAAGTAACGAGTCAATCTAAGTATGAATTACAGCAATTATTATTACATTTTACGCAACCCAGGGGGACCGTGCTACGTCCAATGTAGTCTCAAGATTGTCTAAAAATATTGATTAAATTTCGTTGTCGTTTATAAGTAGATACGGGGTGTCTGTGTAACTATATTTTTAAAATGTTTATCGATGTGTAAAATAATTATGGCGTCGTATGATATTATTAATATTTGGTAACTGTGACTGATATGATAAAAGAAGTCGTAATTTATCATTAACTCTCTTCGGTCTTTCTATTAAACTATCAACCCTATGAATAGCACGGCTTTTCGATATTGAGTAACTTACTGACCGTATAGGACATACACGTTTAATAAAAACCTCTCTTGTACTTGCCCTTTCTCCAAAATCCTCCTCCTTCTGAACATAAATGTCTTAATCTTAGCAATTGGCTGCACGGTATGCCTTTTTTTGTTTCGCATAGGATGGCAACTCTTATAATATAAAAACTGACGACTATATGCAGGCTTTCTATTTAAAGTCGTTTTTAAATTGTCTGCGCAATCCTCATAATGACATCCAAAAAGTATATTTATGTGTCACTGTTTATGAACGCAAATTTAGTATGTTTGTTGAAACTGTATGCGAAATTAATAAATTCGAGAACTTTTCCTTCTCCAGTATTTCAAATTCGTCTAGAAAACGTGTATAAAAAGTGGTTTGCTTGGAAGTGAGCTTTGGCGACGTTCCCCTAAACCCGTCATGCAAATGTTTGCATAATATGGAGAAAATCGTGATCCCATCGCTGTGCCATGAATCTGTAAGTTGTAGGTATTCATAAATGTGCAATTATTGAATTCCAATCTTAAATACACGAAAATATTTATAGCATTCTTACTCACAGCTAGTTCAGTGTCATCGACGTTATCTAGAACTGCTTGTACTCCGTCATAATGAGGTATATGTCTGAGTGACGGGACTACGTTAATTGATACTGGTAGTACTTGTTTTAAATAAAATATAATTGCACATCAATAATTAAATTAGGAAAACGGTATGATTCTTTCACGTATGACGCGGCGTTAGCTGCAGTACTTTTAATTTTTTTTGTCAATAAACTACTGGAAATGTAGTTCAGTATTTGTTCATATCTTAGAAATAATGGGTCATCGTGGGTGATTCGGCTTGTGTACTTTCATTAGCGTATAAAATGTCCGGGTCTAGGATTTTATTGTAGCGCACAATACAAAAAATATCTCTGTTCATTTGCTTGTTTTCAAGTAGATGTTTTAACTATTTCTTAATAGTCTCTATCTGCTCCCTAATGTAATCAACTGTATTAGCTACACATATAATACCTCCTTTAGCTGCTTGAGCAATTAGGATGTCTCTGTTATCTGTAAGTTGTTTCAGGCATCGTCCGTCTTTGTATGCTTGTTTTTAGAGGTCTCTGATTTTTATACGCCGACAACAAAAAAACCGCTTGTATGTATTTGACGACACTGTGTTCAGTGCAGCTGTCTTTTCTTCACCTGCTGGAGGTACTTCTATCAGTACCTCGCTTGAGAAAATTGTATCGCATCCGCGATTTATTCGTAGAAGTGCAGACACTTCGCCCCCTTCTGCTCCTCAGATATGCCGATGATGAACTGATATAAGCACGTACCTCCTAAAGCCTACAGTGCCCTTTGCAATAGTTCGTCGTGTGGGTGTTTGAATAGAACAAAACAATTTACCTTTTGTTTTAGAACCACATGCACCAGATCAAATCCGCCGCTCTTGAGGGTGAGAAAGAGATTTGAACGTCTCATTTTCCCCATTGGCGACTGCAAAATAAACGTAGCGAAACGTCCGTATGACTTGCAGACTGTACTTATGTTGATCGGGATATGGCCTGGGCTACGTTCACCAAGCTGGGAAAAGGAACCATGTTGCACATGAAGCTTCTTTGGAGAGGATGAATGTGCAGTGTGTACCCCGGTAGAAACGTACGTCCTCATATTCTGCTTTGCAGCTCGCCTCGAAAAATCTTTTTTTCTTTTTTGTACGTGGCGATGTGTCGTATAACTACATATTGCCGTAAGTTGAGGCGTCATTTGGCGGGAAATCCCTGCTGCGTATTCACTCTGCGTCCGGCAGATAGCAGCTCGACATCCTGTAGCACGTTTCTAAAACCCGGCTTAGCGCCGGTATCTCTATTCGAGGAATTGCTATCGCGGGAACATGCCACGCGTTAAGCCAGTCGCTAAATTGACCGATATAGAGCGCCGAGAGCGTAGGTGTAATACGTTTTGGTGCAACACAATCAGGGTGTCGAACCGGAACCGAACCGAACCGAAAACCGGAACAGAACCGTTATTTTTAGCCGAACCGGAACTGAACCGAACCGAAATCTTCGCCGCCATCTTGAAACTGAACCGGAACCGAACCGAAAAAAATATAACGGTAACCGGTTCAAAACGGTTCAAGGTAATTTTTATTTTTTTTTGGTATCACAAAATGAACATATGGGAATAAAAAATTGGCTGCTGTATTTCTATCTGTTGATCAAATCGTCATATAAAGAATTGCAATGTATGGTAAATTGTGGGTTTTCATGGCGCTTTTGTATTGGCACTATGATTACCCGTTGTCACGTGACGTCATGGTGTCAATACATGTTGTCAAGTAATGTCACATGACCTCGTGACGTCACGTGACTGACTCACCGCGTCAACTTGATTTAATTTGAGGAAGTCACTAGATGTATTAACCTTGTCGACAGCGTGGCGTAACATGACATCACGATTTTGTACCGAGAGTGACGTGACACCGCGACGTAAGCGATTTTCAAAACCTTTAGTCGAGTGCTCGGGTTCATGACAATCAGCATCGCCAAACATTCGGATAACGGCTCATGTAAATTAAATATGATAATAGCCCAATTCTAACAATATCTGAAGCTCAGCCCAAGCTTTTGCTTTCCAAACCCTTGCCGCCTAGGGCATAACTATGATGAACACTGACAGTATATAATTAGCGTCAGATCACGTGGCCGCTTGTTCAAATGGCGAGTTGAAGAGGGGATCGACAGCTGTCTCTTTCCTTTATTTTTTCTGCATCTGCTGTTACGTGGAGGGGAAACTAATGGATGTTTTCGCAAGCTAGCAACGTCAGGGGTTACTTATTAACAGTATTTATTGAAAGTACAAAAAAATGTTTGAAGACCAATTTTACATCATTGAGGCACCCAAAATTTTTTTCGTTTTTGCTGTACTGCATCCGAAAGATGTCCCCGAGAGTAGAAGTATTGAAATGAATAAATGCGACTTATTAATATGACGTTACATAAAGCTACATGTGTGTACGGAAGGAATACAAAAAAAAAAAAGATTTTAGTAACCTCAGAGGGGAAGCCGAACGTTGGCAGTCGCTGTAAGTCCCACACGAGCGTCGTTCTCAAGTTATTGCCCAAGTTTCGACCCCCTCTGTATTTTTCTTAAAGGAGCTATAAAAATATTTCCGTACATCACTAAATACTACTCAGGATCACTCCCTAACGTTAATAACTGTTTCAACTTGGCTTTGCTCTTTTTTCCAGGCAATGGCAGTCACCAACAAATTAGAAAAATATGAGCATCGTTCATCCCCTCAACTCGGAGCCAGAAGCGGCCGCGTGGCCTGGTGCTTATCTTATGCCGCCAATTAGCGCTAAAAGACTTCGGCTATTCTCATCACCGCAGTGGTTGAACACGAGCCACTACCCGTGTGTCCGCAGAGGCATTGATTGTTACGAGCCGATGTATAGTGCTCACGCAGTCCTCCTGTCCAATCCATGAGCCGCGCCCGACTGTCGTTAGGCGGGTGGTTTTGATCCCACAATTACGACATCAATCTTTGCGAAGGCAAGACTAAAAGAAATAGCCTCATTTTATCCTCGCAATTTCACCGCGACAAAAGAAGTGTCTGAATCCGTGGCGGTCTGTGCGAGTATACTTGGGCCAGACTAGGACCAGTACTCCTCTGAAAAGTCATGAACATTCCAACCCGATATCGTTTTAGGACCCCTTTAAACTTCACGGAGTGCGAAATAAAAGCAATGAAGGGTTGCTGTTAACAAGTGACAAACAAAATCGTCGAATTAGCACACACAAACGGAGGAGGCAATTCCTCAGGAATACTTTCAGCCTTTCCACTCTGGTGAAGAAGAAAGACCAGCGAAGCTGTACTATGGTGGGAATGAAGTAATGGCCGGCCACAAGTCGGCAAGCCAGAGTGGGAAGGCTGGAGAGGTTGCCGCCATCTATGCGCGACGGCGGCAACCAGACAACCGGCCAGCCGTTTGTCTGGTTGCCGTTGTCACTTACAGATGGCGGTAGCTGTCCAAAGTTTAGTGTCATCATTTAGTATCATACTGGGGAAACTAGCCCTTAACAGCTCCGCTATGAGAAGTGTGTGTGTGTGCGTGTGTGTGTGTGGGGGGGGGGGAGGGGGGTTAGTTTTAAAAAACATACTGGGTTGTAAAGGTTCCTCTTCCCCACATCTTTGGCGCAGACCAAAAAGCGTTACCCCGGAAACTACTTTGTTTGCAAAAACGCTCTTGCTAAAAAAGCATGTTTTTGTCGTGCCACACGTTCGCGCCGTTCCTCACGACAATGCACTAAGAATAATAATATGTGCCTTTCAAATACTTGGCTTTCACTGAGCTTGAACCTCCTGCAGCGTGTATTTTGCACCATCGAATTCGATTTTCTCAGCAAGAAGAAATCACAATGACCAGTGTGATGACGTCACGTGCATACATTGTTAAACAGTTCAGCTTTCTGGTGAAATGTGATGTTCGCAACAATAGCAATAGATGTCCTAATTGTAAAGTTGTGCGGTATTTATAACAGTCTCGCGATGATATATGGCAGCCCAGAAAATTTTTTGAGCGCATGACAATTCAAGCATAGTGTTGTAAAGTGAGGGCCCAAAACAAGTGCAGGTAAAACCGAATAAAACATCAGCCTCCCGAGGCAGTATCTAGCGAAGTTTCGAGCTTATGCAAGCTGATAAAATGTAATT